>PVIJ01016044.1:0-34106 GCA_004024925.1 Scalopus aquaticus
TATACACAATGGAGTACTATTCAGCATGGAAAGAAGATAAACACATGCAATTTGCAGCGACATGGATGGAATTAGAGGGGATCATACTCAGTGAAATAAGCCAGAAAGAAAGAGAAAAATATCGAATGGTTTCACTTATAACAGGACTATAGGGAGGCCGGGTGGGAGAGAGACAATCAGTGGGGGGGAGGGGGGAGGAGGGAGCAGGAGGGAGGGAAGGGAAAGGGCACAAAATGGAATAGAAAAGAACACAAGGGACCATGGAGATGGATCACGAGTGAATTGGTGGTGGGCTACCCAAGGGGAGTGCAAAATGTAAAAGACATAAATAACAATAAAAATATATATTATAAAAATAAATAAATAAATAAATAAATATTTCCCAGTTATTGATGTATTTGTCTCTTTTGAGGCATTTGGGGTATTTCCATATCTTGAGTATTGCAAATGGTACAGCACTAATTCTTTCCATCTTAAATTTAATTTGTTTTATATTTGAATTTCATTTCTCCTCTTTGTCGAAGATGTTTTACTGAGCTCCTTTAACAGTTTTTTTCTATTATTCGGTTTGCGTCACCTCTATAATCATGGTCTGAAAATGCTTTCTTTTTCGCAAGACCCATAGATCCATTCTTTCCTCTGAGAGATCTGCAGGCACATACTCTTCATTGCAGGCTGTGGGTGTTTACAAGTTTGCTCTCTGTACGAATGTGACTTGGCATCAAATTGTTTAAATAATTAATCATCTAACTTCAGCAATTATGAGTGAGAGGAGGGTCCTAATATGAGGTATCTTCCTAGGATTTTCAAGAAGATTTGTAGATCCCATACATAAAGCCAGAGAAATTATCTAACACACATCAGGTGTTTGAAATGGTCAATATTCACATTAACTATGACTAGAGCCTGGGTAACAAAATGATGGTATTTGAACATTACATCTGCTTCCTACATGTGCCTGCCCATTTGGGGTTCAGTGGGACGTGTGTCAGTGTATTCCCTGGGCTTAGATAGAACTGACACGTGTCATTTCTAGGGGAGGTGAAGAACACCCCTCAGTGTCCGGTTATCTTTCTCCAGCTACAGGGACTGCAGACGCTTCATGTCCTGACAGAGCAGCTGAAGAAGGGAAGCTTCACAGCCTGGAATGGGCACAGAGAGGGAGCCCTGCACTTGGCCAGGCTCCTGAATGTGGGCATGTGGAAGCGTGTGTGGGAGACAAATCAGCAGGGGCTGAAGCAAGATCTCAACATATCAGGCCCTAGTGCCTGGTATCCGTAAATATTACATGATTCAGAATGTCCTCGCACATGTAATTAGATTAAGAGTACTAAGAGGAGGCTTTACCTGGATTATTTGGTAGCTTAAATGAAATAATCAGTTTTGTTGAAAAAGAAATGGATAAATATTGAGCAGATTAATTTTAGTCCAGGATCCCTCCCTTCATAGATATGCGACATCAACAGATACCCTCTGAGTCAAATTTTTAGACTCTGAGGAATGGTCAAAGGTTCATAAGTGAATGTTCCATGAAGAATATGGTGATGCAAATGCGGAGTTCAAAGACATACCTGTCACGCTACTCAGGGCCACAGGTCAAATGCAGGCTTCAGAGACCACACCTAACACACTGTCTATATTCTAGAACATTTATTAAATAAAAACTTACATCGCACAAAAAGAAATAAGAAAAACTGGCCCTCAATATGGGATTGTTTAAATTTATTTAGTTCTGTTGAAACGATTTCAACATTATTCAGAGTTTTCAGCTAAAATTCCTTCATATCTTTGGCGAAATTTCTCTCTCCAATGTTCATTGACTCTTGCACATTTATGGTGAATGCAGTTGTGCCTTGATTTCCTTGTCAGTGTTCCTAGCTTGTGTATAGAACAGCTTTATTTTGACGATGGTTTCTTCCTCTGTAACTTAACAAAGTTCTTGAAAGTTGTATTTTTTTTATTGACATAACAATGTTTTACAACACTGTGGATGATTCTTCCCACCAAGAGTGCAGAAGCTTCCTTTCTTCCAAGCCCTTATCATCACTAGTATCAGTTCTTTTTGGGTGGGGCTATTTTACCAGGCTGAGATGTGTCTCAGGAGGTTTTGATCTGCACTTCCCTGGTGATCAGTGATGATGAACACTTTTTTGTGCACCTCTTGGCCATTTCTATTTTTGAAGTATCTGTTTAGCTCTTTTGCCTACTTTGGTATTTCATTGACTTTCTCTTTAGAAGAATATGTATTATTACTTTTTTTTATTGAGGTGACATATAAAGCTGTGTTGAGCGGTATGGTTCTGGGGGATGGGTTCCTACTTCTTCAAATGTATTTAGCACACACACTCACTAACACACTGCCTGGCAGAATTATCTCCTTGTACACAGCGTTCAGGTGTGTTGTCTCCCGCTGTGCAGTCAGGCGCTGTCTAAGTTCCAGCTCTGTCCTGATTACAGGACGATCTTGGCCAAGCAGACACTTCATCAACCACTGTAAATGGAGGGGTAGTGATACTGGAGACCCCTCATGGCAGAGTCCTAAAGATGAAGTGAGATGACAGAGCTGAGTGTCATGTCTCACACATGTAGTGTATTTATCATCCACAAAAGTATCATCTTTTGGAACAATAAGAGTAGTCCTGGCACATCACCTCTGCTCCCCTCATTTCCCCACCCCCTGGCAGTCAGGTAGGGCCATGGACTAGTACAGTGTTGGGGGCGGGAGAAGAAAATGGTGTCACCTCTGCCCTGAAGTACGGAAGCAGATATGAGCCATGTAGTGTCCCTGCCCCTGCCTGGGTAACGCGGGAGCTGCCTGTTCTGGAAGCTGCAGCTGTAGCTCTATGGCCTGGGTGTTTGAATGAACATCCCTGGAGGGACGTCTCCACATCTCTGTGCGTGGAGTGAGAAGTAAATCTTGTTGGAGGAAATCACGGGGGTTGGTTTGCTCCTGAGCGTGACTTGGGCTCTCCTGCCTCATGCAGCACACAGGTCACGGTGCTTGGCTGTCTCTGTCTCTGTCTTACAACAGGCCCTCAGTGTTGGTCACCCGCTCTTCATGCCTTCTTTTTTGGTAACAGCTTTACAGTGACTAAATCAACACACTCTAAAATCCAGTTATTACAGATTTAATTTATTTTTATTAAAGTCCCACTGTGGCATAACGTGAGATATGTAAACAGGACACACATATGCAGTAATAAATTGACACAAACTTGGAAGCTTAGAAGATACTTTAAATTCTTTCACAGATCTGTAAGTCAGAGTCAGGAATTGGCTTTGTGGGTTTAAATCTGTCCACTGTCTGGGTCAAGCTGCCTCGAAGCCTGTAGCTTCATGGTCTGTTTTGGACACGGCCCTTCTGTCGCTGCTCTCGCGAGTACAGCACCTGCCTGTGTGTGACTGGTCAACCTCAGTCCCACTGGAAAGACATGGGATTGCAGTGGGAACTTCATGGACAGTCCAGGACATGCTCTCTGACAAATGATCCCCTTAATGACATTTGCATGGTCCTCTCTTCCCACACAAGGCAGCATCACAGGTTCAGGATTAGGGTGTGGACCTTCTGGTGGGTGTTATTCTTCCTGCCAAAGAGCGCTTTGGAAACATTTTGGGCTACTTTGAAGATATTGTGCAAATAATTCTGAAGTTAAATAATTGTTTAAAATAATTAGATATAGCTCCAACAGAGCATCATTTCCATGAAGATAGGGGATATATTGGCCCTATAGCGGCCCCATCAACAACAGCACAGGCTTCTTAGCTCCTCAAGCAGCACTTACAGTGTTGAGATGTCATATTTCCCAGTTATATAGAGACAACAAATTAGACATGAGTGAACGCTCTCCTGGGTGTTTTGTAGGTCTGTACTTTCTGAGGATAAAAATTAAAATCCTAAATACTCTGCATATTCTAGCCTAGGAAATGCATATTTTGTTACTTATAGATATTTTCATATTTATATTATATGTTGACATTTAGAAATATTTTACTTAATTGTGTAATTAATACAACTGCAAAATATTCCAAATTTATCACACCTTAAAATGATTTCATACTTAATGTCTCCTGTGGATTTACAAGATAACATTTATTTGATGTGTTCCCTGAGACAGTCATCACTTCAAGGTACCACTCAGGAGGTGGTTTGAGATGACACACATGGTGGCTGGATTTCTAGGAAGCAATCCTGCTCAATATTCCAACAGCCGGCAATTTAACAATGTGGAATATATTAAATATCTCAGCAAAGCAGACACCAAGCTGCACCTCTCTTGGGTGACTTAAGGTCTCCAAGGCAGGTCAAAATTAAGGATGACACACTATGATCGATTGTTCAAAGATTCATCACACTGGGACTACTAGACTCCAACCTTTATTTCATGCATTCAGTTTACAAATGTTTATTGAGTATCTCCTATGCAACACACATACTTAAGTGCCGAGGATCATGTTGTAAATAAAATGTCACTGAAGTCTTGGAATTTCTAGTCTAGCTGTAGAGTGAGATTATATAGTATAGAGGAAATAATATGTAGTTAGGCAAAGTCAATCACACTATGAAGAATCAACAGGATGAGGGAAGAGGTGGGCGATGACCATTTATGAATATGATTATTGATGAGAACATCTCCGATTAAGCGTATTTACGCAGAGCCTCACAGCAAGAGCCAAATTCCTTGAAGTGGAAACTGCTTGACAATGTGAGGAAATTGTGAAAAATCATTGAGAATCAACTGTGGTTAAAAAAAAACTGGAGGAATGAAAAGATCAAATCAACTTGAATGTATTAAGAATTAATAAGCAACATTAACAATCTATGCGCTTGTAGACATAAAATAGGTTGTCAATGGCTCAGTGCTTTTTTAAAACAATGCACAAAGAAACAGTCACCTATAAAGAATTTGAAAAGGTTGTACTTTTCTTCATTGTTTCTGTGTTTTGTCTATTTTCTTTTTGAAAAGAATAATGAGGAAATATCAGGCCAACAACATGACTCAGACAAGGTAGAATTTTTGATTCATTTATGATGCCATGTCTATATTCTGTCAACAAAATATGCAAATGAAATAAATACATGGTATTATGACTGTATCCCGTTTTTTCTCAAGTTGGGGATCTTAATAATTTTTCAACAATAATCACCATGATATATCTCATATATCAGTACTCCAATTTTATATTGAAATTAGTATTGTTAAAATTAGTGCTTTCATTTACTTCTTGCTAAATTTCTGCTCCCATGTATTTGTAGTGCCCGTGAGAGAAAATGCATACAGATCGAGTGAATAAGTTTAATAAATGAAATATATATATATGACACATAGAAGCAAATATTTATGCTTCCCCCTTAGCATTATTATTAAATAGTTACATTTATATTGCTGGACGTTCCTTATTCTACAGAATACACTGTAGAATAGTTGACGTTATCTTTTCAGGACTTAAAGTTGTATTTCTCACTGTAAGTGAGCACATGAAGATCGCGAGGAATGAAAGTAGTTAATTATGCCCAACACAGTGTTAAAAAATATCACAAACCCAGGTGCAGTTTTGTCTTCTCACCCATCTTCTTGACGGCGTTCTTGACCTCCTTGTTCCTCAGGCTGTAGACTATGGGGTTCAGCATGGGGATGACCATAGTATAAAACACAGACGCCATTTTGTCTGAGTCCATGTCATGCTTGGAGCTGGGCAGTATGTACATGAAGATGATCGGCGCAAAGAACATGGTGATGGCGGTGACGTGAGAGGCACAGGTGGACACAGCCTTCTGATAGCCTGCAGATGAGGGCATCTTCAGGATGGTGATAAAAATGAACACATAGGATACAAAGATAACCAGAAGAGGACAAAGTACAACAAATATATCTACATAAACAAGAACCATCTCATGAAAATGTTTACCAGAGCATGAGAGAGCCATGACTGCAGGAATATCACAGAAAAAGTGATGGACCTTATTGGAACTGCAGAATGTGACACTGAATGTTTCTCCAATGTGGATGCAGCCATTCAGGAAACCACCGGCATAGCAGAGTGTGGCCAGACATGCACACACACCTGTGGTCATGGTGGTGGTGTAGTGCAGGGGTTTGCACACGGCTGCATAGCGGTCATAGGCCATTGCAGCCAAGAGGAAAAGTTCCCCAGTTGTAAAGGCTCCAAAAACCCACATCTGAGTTGCACATGCATTGTAGGAGATGACCACATCTCCTATGACTAACCCAGCCAGGACCGTAGGGGTGACAGCTGTAGAGTAACAGAGGTCTATCAGAGACAGGTTACTGAGGAAGAAGTACATGGGCATGTGGAGACGACTGTCCATGAGAATCAATAGTATCATCCCCAGGTTCCCGGTGACATTGATGGTATATATAAGAGTGAAAATCATTACAAGTGGGATTTGTAGGTTTTTGTCTTTAGTTAGTCCTAAGAGGATGAACTGGGTCACTTCTGTGGTATTCTCCATGGAGGTTGTTTAGAAATCAGATGTGCTACAGCAGTAAGAAATAAAGGAATAGAGAGTTCGATGTGAAAATCACAGTGAAACCTAAATGTTTACATGTCAGGGTCATTATTTCATTATAGGAAGGGTATGTGTCTCAATATTCTCTACACCTAAGACATGACCTTCAATGCATAATTTAAGGTATACATTTTCTAGAATTTTAATCTGATGAATATGGAGTCTTCATGGATCACCTCACCAATTTTTAATTCTTTCATATTTTTAAAAGTGATGCTTGAAAGTTTAGTGAAAATGTCCACCTGGGCAATTCTAAAATTTACAAATGAGAGCTCAGCTTTCTCCAGACATGCGTTGGGCCCTACGGCTGTGTTCACCGATTCCACTCCACAGTTTATGAGGTTGGGTAGTTATTATTTTCACTTACGTAGCGAGGGGCAAGAGATGAGCAATTTATTCATAGTTCCACATACACTCACTGGCAGCCAAACTCTGTTCGGGATTAAGTGTCCCAAGTCTGATGCTCTTTACTACATTTCAATTAAATTAGATTAAACTCTATGTACAATCTCACATCATCTCCGTTGTACCAAACTCAGTGACTGGTGTTTCACAGTGAGGTGCTCACACTCCTGGGCATAGTGTGTGCTGAGTGAATGGAGCATGACAGCACAGACATCAGCAGTGGCACGTCTGTGGGAAGGCGTCGCTCTGGGTTGGAACTTGGGCTCTCGGAACGGTTACGTATCAGCCCTCCCATTACTGCCCAGGAATAATTAATACGAGCATAACTCTCTCTACCCATTTTTATTTGTTTACAAAATGAAGATAGAATGAGACCTAACTGAAACCACTGTTGTACGAATTAAATGAGATAATTCACAAACAGGAGTAAGATGTTGCACGTGTAGACTCTTGGTTTAGTGAACAAAGTGTTATTAGGTGGGCGGATGGTGTCAGGGTTGCTTTGGGAAACACTTGGTCGTCAGTGTGAGGGTCTGAAGTCCTGCAGCCTCCCGCTTTTTCTGCCTCTTCTCACACACCACGGCATCGAGAATTTCAACGCCTTCCAAACTCTCACTCTGCTTGTCCCCTGCACCACTGGCTTCTTTCCACTTGTATCTTGCACTACTTTTCTTAAATTATTCCTTGGCCATATTTTTTTGGTTCCTGAAGAGTCTTTTTTTTCCTAATTGAACTCCAATTATTTGATATCCCCTTCATTTTTTTCACAGTAAGAATCCCCACTCAGGTGTGATCCCCGTAGTTCTCCAGCCCTGAATGATCATCATCCCCCACCTAAGTCCACTGTGCTCCCCACTCCGTCTCCCTCTGTTCCTCCCTGACTCTCGGGTGCTGAGATCAGTGGTCAGTTTCTAGGATTGGAGTCTCCTTTTCTTAAACTCATTCTGTTTTCATCACTGTCATCCCAGTTTGAATCACAGAGTTGGAGGATGAAATTTCAGTTTGGGACTTGCCCTTAACATATTCTATCTTTGAAACAAAATCTGATGTTGTTGAATGTCTTATGTGTAGGTCACTATTTTAATCTTACTTGAGTCCGCGGCCTCTGGAAGGGCAGCTCTTTTTCTCTGCGGTTCCCACCCACTGCCCCTGAGCCCGCCAGGACTTCACTTCAGACCCAGCCCCGGATGGCTTTGCCTGTGCAGACACACACAAGCTCTGTTAACATATAACACGTCCTACACACAATGCTAAGAAGTTCGTTCATATGAGTGTGCGTGACTGTGTTTAAGAGGGCCACATTTTTAATTAGTTTAACCCACAGAGAATTGAGAATTTGTTAAATTTTGTTGTGGTCTACAATTACACAGTTATGAAGAAGATTAATGATTTATACTTTTTTTGACCTAATGAAAAGTGCAATGTTTTATTATATAAATGTTGATGTGTAGATTAGACAGAAATAATAAGGAAGCCATTCTGTGGATAATGTTAAAATGAAATTTGCATTAGGCTATTTCACTTTGGTTCCTTTTGCATTCTAAGTAAATCATTTCACACTCCTGATTTTCTTGCCTTCTTTTTTAATTTTCCTCCATGCTGACTGGTAGTGAATTAGAGGATATTGCAGCCTCATGAGAGCATCACTTTTACCTCCACCCCATCCTTTTAGGGAGCACTGTGCTCCCCTAGCATCATCTAAGTCACTGTTCATGGAAGTTTTGAGATCCCAGGGTCACCACGAATTTCAAGGAAAAGGTTGACAATACCTAAGTCTGTGTGCAACAAATCACAGTAGCTGCCCCTCGACTTTTGCATGCATTGAAATTTTCACTACAGCATATATTGACTCTAGACACTCACCTTAACCTGAAAGCAGAGGACAGTCGATCCTGAAAAGTGTGTTTGAGATAAACAAAAATCCAGCCGGGGAATAATGCACAGACTCTGCTGGAGAAGCTTTGTGCAGTGGTGGGCTTAGGTTCCGAGGTCTCTGAGGCAGGGAACAAGGAGGAAAAAAGCCATGAACGTGGGCTCAAGTTCTGAATCTACTGTGTGTCTTTCCTGTGGTTTGGAAGGGTCACTTGTTTTTTCCTTATTTGTAAATGAGACATAATAAATTTACCTCTTTCTTGTAGCCCACGGAAATGTATTTGCAAATAACAAGCCAATGAGTACATAGCAACTAGGTTAACTTACCAGGTTTCATTTCACAGTTATTCAGTATCATTTCTACCTTGAAGTATGTCATTGTCCATGGCATCAAGTTTGTAGGAAATGCTAAGATCAGCAGAAGAACTGCACGTTCAGACCATCAGCATTCAGATGAACACATGATGTTCAGAGGGTCTGTGTCCAACATCAGGCCTTTTAAAAATAAAGCTACCAAAGTCTCCGTGGGCACCAGGGGATCATGGATGGGGACTGAGAGTGAATTATAAGGACATGATGTTCTCAGGGGATGGTCCCTATGTGGGCACCTCCAGCTTCTCGCTCCACTTTCCAGTGATGATGTAATCAGACTGCCTGTGGGACCACTTGACATATTTTTAGGCTGTACATGTGTTTACACTGTTATTTCATATTGTTTTCCTTTTTATTGACCAGTGCCAGAGAGCAGTATGCAGACATCTTAATGTAGTTTCTAAGGACTTTAGTCGCTTAGCTTTGGAGTCAATACTCTCATAATCACTGATTTGCTTTTTTCATGTAATTGTGCCTTTGCAAGAATGTCCTTCACCAGAGCCTTAGAATCCATCCTATTCCAACTGGCCTTTTTCACTTAACTTAATTAGCTTAAGTCTATGCACATCGTTACCTGTATCTATAGCAGAATTTTAAATTGTGAAATAGTATTCCATGCTTTGAATCTATGTTTTTTTTCCTTCCTTTCCTCAGTTGAGAGAACCTTTCATATTATTTCCAGTGTTTGGTGATTTTCAACAAAGCTGATATAAAATCGAGGCTAAAATTTGTGCCAATACAAGTTTTTATTTGTTTACAGTTAATATCAGAGCGTTGCTTTTGAGTTTGGTAAATATACTTACATGACTAGGAATTGTAAAACTTTATGATGGGCCTCAAAATTTTAAATTCCCAACAGCAAATATATTCTAGTTTCTTCACATCTTTGCATTGCTGGGTACTTTGTTTTTATTAAAATTTTTTTTCTTACGTCATTGTATTTCCATTGTTTTCCAACCATGTCACCATGAACCATCACTGCAGTCAATCGTTTTGACTCTTCTCCCTGCTCTGTTTTGACTGCCCTCCTTTTCTTTCCTTTGCTGTGTGCCTCATCTATGATCAGCTTGCTAGTTTTGGCTTTTTCTTGACTTTTTTTTTTTATTTCTCTTTTCCTCAAATAAGTGAGACTATCTGATCATTATCTTCTTTCTCGTGTCTTATTTCAGCTCACATCATCAATCCAGCATCATCATTGTTGCTACAAAAGATAGGAGTTTGTCATTTTGCCTGCTGTGTAGTATTCCATTAAAAATATTCCCCAGTTATTGATGCATTTTTCTCTTTTGAGACATTTGGGGTATTTCCATATCTTGAGTCTTGCAAATGGCACAGCACTAATACTTTCCATCTTAAAATTTAATTTGTTTTATATTTGAATTTCATTTCTGCTCTTTGTCAAAGATGTCTTATTGAGCACCTTTAACAGTTTTTTCTATTATTCAATTTGCATTGCCACTATAATCATGGTCTGAAAATGCTTTCTTTTTCACAAGACCCATAGATCCATTCTTTCCTCTGAGAGATGTATAGGAACATATTCTTCATTGAAGGCTTGTGGGGTGGTTATAAGTTTGCTCTACGTACAAATGTGACTTGGCATCAAATTGTTTAAATAATAAATCATCTAACTTCAGCACTAATGAGTGAGAGGAGCGTCCTAATATGAGGTATCTTCCTAGGATTTTCAAGAAGATTTGTAGATCCCATACATAAAGCCAGAGAAAATATCTAACACACATCAGGTGTTCTGAAATGGTCAATATTCACATTAACTATGACTAGAGCCTGGGTAACAAAATGATGGTGTTTGAACATTACATCTGCTTCCTTACTTGTGCCTGCCCATTTGGAGTTCAATAGGATGTGTGTCTGTATTCCCTGGGCTTAGATAGAATTGACACGAATCATTTCTAGGGGAGGTGAAGCACACCCGTCTGTGTCTAGTTTTCTTTCTCCAACTACAGGGACTGCAGACGCTTCATGTCCTGACAGAGCAGCTGAGGAAAGGAAGCTTCACAGCCTGGATTGGGCACAGAGAGGGAGCCCTGCACTTGGTCAGGCTCCTGGGTGTGGGCATGTGGAAGCGTGTGTGGGAGACAAATCAGCAGGGGCTGATGATGATCTCAACATATCAGGCTCTAGTGCCTGGTATCCGTAAATATTACATGATTCAGAATGTCCTCGCACAGGTAATTAGATTAAGAGTACTAAGAGGAGGCATTGTCTGGATTATTTAGTAGCTTAAATATAATAATCAGTGTTGTTTAAAAAGAAATGGATAAATATTGAGCAGATTAATTTTATTCCAGGGTTCCTCCCTTCATAGATCTGTGACATCAACAGATACCCTCTGAGTCAAATTTGTTAGACTCCGAGGAATAGTCAAAGGTTCATAAGTGAATGCTGAGCGAAGAATATGGTGATGGAAATGTGGAATCAAAGACATACCTGTCACTCTACTCAGAGCCACAGGTCAAATGCAGGCTTCAGAGACCACACCTCACATACATAGTCTATATTCTAGAACATTTATTAAATAAAAACCTACATCCCACAACAAGAAATAAGAAAAACCTGCCCTCAATATGGGATTGTTTAAATTTATTTAGTTCTCTTGAAAAGATTTTCAACATTAGAGTTTTCAGCTAAAATTCAATCATATCTTTGGCGAAATTTCTCTCTCGAATGTTCATTGACTCTTGCACATTTACGGTGAATGCAGTTGCTGCCTTGATTTCCTTGTCAGCGTGCCTTGCTTGTGTATAGAACAGCTTTATTTTGATGATGGTTTCTTCCCTTGTAACTTGACTAAGTTCTTCTTGAAAGTTTTTTTTTTTATTGACATAACAATGTTTTACAACACTGTGGATGATTCATTCCCACTAAGAGTGCAGAAGCTTCCTTTTCCAAATCCTCATCATCACCTGTCTCAGTTCTTTTTAGGCGGGGCCATTTTCCCAGGCTCAGGTGTTTCTCAAGAGGTTTTGATCTGCACTTCCCTGGTGTTCAATGATGACGAACACTTTTTGATGCACCTCTTGGCCATTTCTGTTTTTGAAGTGTCTGTTTAGCTCTTCTGCCTACTTTTGTTATTTCATTGTCTTTCTTTTTAAAAGATTATGTATTATCATTATTTTTATTGAGGTTGACATATAAAGCTGTGTTGAGCTGTATGGTTCTGGGGGATGGGTTCCTACTTCTTCAAATGTATTTAGCACACACACTCACTAACACACTGCCTGGCAGAATTATCTCCTTGTACACAGCGTTCAGGTGTGTTGTCTCCTGCTGTGCAGTCAGGCGCTGTCTAAGTTCCAGCTCTGTCCTGATTACAGGACGATCTTGGCCAAGCAGACACTTCATCAACCACTGTAAATGGAGGGGTAGTGATACTGGAGACCCCTCATGGCAGAGTCCTAAAGATGAAGTGAGATGACAAAACTGAATGTCATGTCTCACACATGTAGTGTATTTATCATCCACAAAAGTATCATCTTTTGGAACAATAAGAGTAGTCCTGGCACATCACCTCTGCTCCCCTCATTTCCCCACCCCCTGGCAGTCAGGTAGGGCCATTGACTAGTACAGTGTTGGGGGCGGGAGAAGAAAATGGTGTCACCTCTGCCCTGAAGTACGGAAGCAGATATGAGCCATGTAGTGTCCCTGCCCCTGCCTGGGTAACGCAGGAGCTGCCTGTTCTGGAAGCTGCAGCTGTAGCTCTATGGCCTGGGTGTTTGAATGAACATCCCTGGAGGGACGTCTCCAGCTCTGTGCGTGCAGTGAGAAGTAAATCTCGTTGGAGGGAATCACGGGGTTTGGTTTGCTCCTGAGCGTGACTTGGGCTCTCCTGCCTCATGCAGCACACAGGTCACGGTGCTTGGCTGTCTCTGTCTCTGTCTTACAACAGGCCCTCAGTGTTGGTCACCCGCTCTTTATGCCTTCTTTTTTGGTAACAGCTTTACAGTGACTAAATCAACACACTCTAAAATCCAGTTATTACAGATTTAATTTATTTTTATTAAAGTCCCACTGTGGCATAACGTGAGATATGTAAACAGGACACACATATGCAGTAATAAATTGACATAAACTTGGAAGCTTAGTAGACGCTTTAAATTGTTTCACAGATCTGTTAGTCAGAGTCGGGAATTAGCTTTATTGGGTTGAAATCTGTCCACTGCTGTGTCAAGTTGCCTCAAAGCCTGTAGCTTCGTGGTCTGTGCTGGATGCGGCCCTTCTGTCTCTGCTCTCACGGTCATGCCACCTGCCTGTGTCTGACTGTGGTCAATCTCAGTCCCCCCGTAAAGCCACATGGGATTGCAGTGGCACCTGCATGGACAGTCCAGGACACTCTCACTGTCAGATGATCACCTTAATCGCATCTGCTTGGTCCTTCCTTCCCCCACATGGCAGCATCACAGGTCCAGGATTAGGGGGTGGACCTTCTGGTGGGTCGTTATTCATCCTGCCAGAAGGCGCTTTGGAAACATTCTGCAATCTAAATAATTCTGAATTTAAATATAAAATAATTAGAAATGGCTCCAACAAAGCTTCATTTCCATGAAGACAGGGGAGATATTTGCTCTATAGCTGCCCCATAAACAACAGCACAGGCTTCTTAGCTTCTCAAGCTGCACTTACAGTGTTGAGATGTCATATTTCCCAGTTATATAGAGAAAATGAATTAGACATGAGTGAACGCTCTCCTGGGTGTTTTGTATAGCATTGTACTTTCTGATGATCAAAATTAAAAACCTAAGTACTCTGCATATTCTAGTCTAGGAAATGCATGTTTTTTTACCTATAGATATTGTCATATTTATATTATATGTTGATATTTAGAAATATTTTACTTAATTGTGTAATTAATATAACTGCAAAATATTCCAAATATATCACACCTTAAAATGATTTCACAATTAATGACTCCTGCGGATTTACAAGATAACATTTGTTTGATGTGTTCCCTGCGACAGTCATCACTTCAAGGTACCACTCAGGAGGTGGTTTGAGATGACATACATGATGTCTGGATTTCTAGGAAGCAATCCTGCTCAGTGTTCCAATAGCTTGGAATTTAACAATGTGGAATATATTAAATATCTCAGCAAAGCAGGCACCGAGCTGTGCCTCTCTTGGGGGACTTAAAGTCTCTATGGCAGGTCCAAATTACAAATGACACACTGTGATCGGTGGTTCAAAGATTCAACACGTTGGGACAACTAGACTCCAACCTTTATTTCATGCATTCAGTTTACAAACATTTATTGAGAATCTCCTATGCAACACACACATTTAAGTGCCGAGGATCATATTAAAAAAAAAACACAAAAAACAACATCACTGATGTCTTGGAATTTATAGTCTTTCTGTAGCGAGAGATTATACAGTAGTGAGGAAATAACATCTAATTGGGCAATGTCAATCACAATATGAAGACTCACACAGGATGAGGGAAGAAGGCACACTGCGTGGCAATGACCATTTATGAAGATTGTTACTGATGAGAACATCTCCGATGAAGCGTATTTATGCAGAGCCTCACAGCAAGGACCAAAATCCTTGCAGTGGAAACTGCTTGACTTGTGAGGAAATTATGAAAAAATCATTGAGAATGAACTCAATGAGAATTATGTTATTGTGTTAAAAAATTGGAGGATTTAAAAGATCGAATGCAAGAATTAATTAAGAATTAATAAGCAACATTAACCATCTAAGCGCTTGCAGACATAAAATAGGTTATCAATGGCTCAGTGTGTTTTTAACACAATGCGCAAGGGAAAAGTCATCTATAAGAAACTGAAAAGGCTTGTACTCTTCTTCCCTGTTCTTGTCTTGTGTCTATTTTCTTTTTGAAAAGAATAATGAGGAAATAACAGCCCAACAATGTGACCTGGACAAGATAGAATTTTTGATTAATTTACGATGCCATATCTATATTCTGTCAACAAAATATGCAAATGAAAAATATACATGATATTATGACTGTATCCCATTTTTTCTCAAATTAGGTATCTTATTTTTCAACAAAAATCACCATGATATATCTTATATATCAATACTCCAATTTAATATTGAAATTAGTTTTGTTAAAAACAATACTCTCATGTACTTCTTGCTAATTTACTGCTTCCATGAATTTGTAGTACCTGTGAGAGAAAATGCATGCAGAGTAAGTGAATAAGTGAAATATCCCTAATACATATATTTGACACATAGAAACAAATATTTTATGTTTCCCCTTAGCCATTAGTTAGTTACATTGCTGGACTTTCCTTATTCTAGACAATGGACTTTAGAAAAGGTGAGGGTATCATTTCAGGACTTAAAGGTGTATCTTAGATTGTAAGTCAGCACATGAATATTTAAAGGAATGAAAGTAGCTAATTATGCCCACACAATGTTAAATCACAATCCCAGGGACAATTTCATCTTCTCACCCAACTTCTTGACTGCATTCTTGACCTCCTTGTTCCTCAGGCTGTAGACTATGGGGTTCAGCATGGGGATGACCATAGTATAAAACACAGACGCCATTTTGTCTGTGTCCATGTTATGCATGGAGCTGGGCTGTATGTACATGAAGATGATCGTCCCATAAAAGATGGTGATGGCGGTGACGTGAGAGGCACAGGTGGACACAGCCTTCTGATAGCCTGCAGATGAGCGCATCTTCAGGATGGTGATAAAAATGAACACGTAGGATACACAGACAATCAATGGAGGACAAAGGACAACATATACATCTACAAAAACAAGAACCATCTCATTAATATGTTTATCAGAGCACGAGAGAGCCATGACTGCAGGATCATCACAGAAAAAGTGATGGATCATATTGGTGGTGCAAAACGTGAGACTGAATGTTTCTCCAACGTGGAAGGAGGCAGTCATCAAACCACAGGCATAGCAGAAAGTGGCCATACACGTACACACACCTGTGGTCATGATGGTAGTGTAATGCAGGGGTTTGCACACAGCTGCCCAACGGTCACAGGCCATTGCAGCCAAGAGGAATAATTCCCCACTTGCAAAAGTGTCAAAAACGAACATCTGAGTTGCACACGCATTGTAGGAGATGACCAAGTCTCCTGTATGTAACCCAGCCAGAACTGTAGGGATGACAGCTGTAGAGTAGCAGAAGTCCATCAGAGACAGGTTACTGAGGAAGAAGTACATGGGCGTGTGGAGACGACTGTCCACAAGAATCAACAGGATCATCCCCAGGTTCCCGGTTACATTGACAGCATATATAAGAGTGAAAATCATTATAAGTGGGATTCGTAGGTTTATGGCTTTTGTCAGTCCTAGAAGGATAAACTGGGTCCCTTCTGTGGTGTTCTCCATGGCGGCTGTTTAGAAATCAGATGTCCTACAGCAATGAGAAATAAAGGAGCCGAAAGTTAGATGTGGAAATATAGGAAACCTCAACGTATACTTGTCATGGTCATTATTTCATTATAACAGGAGCATGTTTCTAAAAACTCTCTGTACCCAAAATATGACCTTCAATGCATAATTTGAGGCATAAATTATCTAAAATTCTAATCTGATGAATAAGGAGTCTTCATGGATGTCCTCACTTGCTTTTAATTCTCTTTTATTTTTAAACTGAGACTTGAAAGATTAATAAAACTGTCCCCCTGGGCAATTATGAAATTTACAAACGAGAGCTCACCTTTCCTTAAACACGCTTTAGACTCTACAGTTGTGTTCATCAATTCTACTCAACAATTTATGAGGTTGGGCAGTTAATTTTTTCACTTATATAGTGAGGCAGAAGAATTGAGTAACTTATTCATAGTCCCACATATGTTCACTGGCAGCCAAACTTTGCTGGATTAAGTGTTTCTCAATCTGAAGCTCTTTAGTACATTTCAATTAAATTAGATTAAACTCTATTTACAATTTATCGTCATCAGCACTAGTCCAGACTCAGTGTTTGGGGCTTCACAGTGAGGTGCTCAGAATCCGGGGCACAGTCTGTGCTGGGTGAGCGGGAGCAGGAGGGCACAGACACATCAGCTGTGGGAGTGTCTGGGGGGAAGCATTGCTCTGGGTTGGAGCTTGTGGTCTCGGAATTGTTGCTCATCAGCCCTCCCATACTACCCAGGGTAATTAATACCAGCCTAACTATTGTTATTTGCCTACAAAATGAAAATAGAAGTGAGACCTAACTCAAAGCACTATGTACCAATTAAATGAGATAACGTACAAAAAGGAGTAAGATGTCCTGCGTGTGTACTGTTGGTTTAGCAACAAATAATTATTACACGGAATGATGGTCTCGGTTTTCTCTGGGAAACACACGGGGGTCAGGTGTGAGAGTCTAAAGTCCTGCAGCCCCCTCTTTAGTGTGACCCTTCTCACACTCCACGGCACTGAGACAGTCAACGTCATCCAGAACTCATTCTGCTTGTCCCCTGCACCACAAGCTTCTCTTCCCTTCTATCTGCTTTTCTTAACTTATTCATTGTCATCCATATTCTAATTGGTTCTTAGAGAGTCTCTTTTTTTCCTAACTGAACTGCAATTATTTGACATTCATGTTCATTTTTCACAATCAAGAATCACCGCTCAAGTGTAGTCCCCGTAGCGCTCCAACAACGAATGACCATGATCCTCCACCTAAATCCATTGTGCTCCCCTCTCCGCTCCCCTCTGTTGCTCCTCGATTCTCGGGTGCTGAGATCTGTGGTCAGTTTCTAGGGTTGGACTCTGCTTTTCTTAAACTCTGTTTTCATCACTGTCATCCCACATTTGAATCTCAGGGATGCAGGATGAAAGTTCAGTTTGTAGCTTGCCTTTAACCTACCCATATATTTTTGAAACAAAATATTATGTTGTTGAATGTCTTAAGTGTCGGGGCAGTATTTTAATTCTCCTTATTTGAGTCAGCTGCCTCTGGAAGGGCAGCTCTGTGCTTGTCTGCCCCCTGAGCCTGGACGTCTTCCCATCAGATGGTAGCTCTTGTCCTTGCAAGCACATGCAAACACTGTTAACACATACTTCATCCTACATGCAATGCTAAGAGTTTTGTTCATATGAGTGTGTGTGAGTGTGTGTGAAGTGAGTGACATTCTTATTTTTGTTTCACCCTGAGAGAGCTAAGAATTTGTTGAGCTTTGTCATTGTCTACAATTACACAACCATGAGGAAGATTCATTTGAACTAATCAAAAGTGCAGTATTCTATTATATCACTTCACCATGTAGACAGACAGAAATAATAAGGATGCCATTCTGTGGATAATGTTACAATGAAATTTGGTTTATGCTATTTCACTTTGGTTCCTTTTGATCTAAAAAGTCATTTCACACTCCAAGTTTTATTCATTTATTTTTTTTTAAATCTCCATGCTGACTTGTAACGAATTAGATGAAATTTCTGATTAATCAGAGCATCCCAACCCCCATCCTGACTAATGCTTTCTAGGGAGCAGTGTGATCTTAGGTATCATCTAAGTTTCTGTTCTTGGAAGTTTTGAGACTCCTCAGTTTCTCCTCGGATTGCAAGGAAAGTATTGAAAATATCTAAGTCTGTGCGCACAAATCACAGTAGCTGCCGCGTCACTTTTGCATGAATTACAGTTTTCACTAACAGCATTCATTGGCTATAGAAGCTCACCTCCCGCTTGTTCGCAGATGAGAGTCAGTCCTCAATAGTGAGTTTGAGATAAAAAAAAAATCCAGCCGGGGAATAATGCACAGATTCTGCTGGAGAAGCTCGGTGCCATAGTGGACACAGGTTCCGAGGTCTCTGAGGCAGGGAGCAAAGGGGTAAAAAAACATCAATGTGGGTTCAAGTCCTGAATCTACCATGTGTCCTCCCTGTGATTTGGAAAGGTCACTGCTTTTGCCTTATTTGTAAAGGAAACATAATAAAATTACCTCTTATGTGTAGGGCACAAAAATGTGTTTGCAAATAACAAATCAGTGTCTATAAAACACTCGAGTAATTTAGGGGTTTCCATTTCAAAGTTATTCAATAATATTTTACCTTGGAGAGTTTCCTTGGCCATGGCTTCAAGTTCGTAGGAAATGCTGAGATCAGAGGAAGGTGTGCACATTCAAACCATCAGCATCAGGTGAATACATGATGTTCTGTGGGTCTGGACCAACACCTAGCCTTTGTGAAGTAAAGCTACCAAAGTCTCGGCGGACCCCGGGGTTTGTGGATGGGGAGTGAGAGTGAATTATCAAGAGGTGAGGTTCTCAGGGGATGTCCCCTATGTGGGCACCTCCGGGTTCTCACTCCACTTTCCAGTGATGAAGTCATCAAACTGCCTATGGGACCACATCACATATTTTTAGGGTTACATGTGTTTGCATCATTATTTCACATTCATTTTTAATGAACCAGTGGTGGAGAGTAGTCCGCATGCGTCTTAGTGTAGTTTCCAAAGATCTTGGTCCCTTTGCTTCTTTGGAGTCAACACTCTCATAATTACTGGCATGTTTTTTTTCATGTAATTTTGCCTTTGTGAGAAGGTCGTCCACTAGAGCCTTAATCCATAGTCTTGGATTCTGGCATTCTTCACTTACCACAATTCAGCTTAAGTCCATGCTCATCGTTAACTGTATCTATGGTGGAATTTTAGATTGTGAAGTTGTGTTCCACGCTATGATCCTTATGTTTATTTTTATCGTCTTTCTTTAGTTGAGAACCTTTAATATTACTTCCAGTGTTTGGTGATTAAAAACAAAGCTGATATAAAAGCATGAGTAAAATAAAAACCAACACAAGTTTTTATTTCATTAAGGTTTATGTTAGGGAGTTGCTTTTGACTTTGGCAAATATACTTAACTGACTAGGAATTGTAAAACTGTGTGATGTGTCTCAGACTTTTACTTTCCCAACAGGAAACATCTTGGAGTTTCTTCACATCTTTGCAGCACTGGGTACTTTATGTTTTTAAATTTTTTTTAATTAATTTTTTTCTTACATCATGAGGGTCCCTATGGTTCTCCCACCAGCACATCCACCATGAGCCATCACCACAGTCCCTGTTTTGACCCCTCTCCCTGCTCTGGTCTGGCTGTCTCCCTCCCTCTTCATGCTGTGTGCCTCATCTGTGTTCAGCTTGCTAGTTTTGGCTTTTTTTGACCTTCTGTATGATTTCCCTCATTCCTCATGTAAGTGAGACTATCTGATATTTATCTTTTTTCTTCTGACTTAATAGAACTCGCATTCCTTCTAGATTTCATCCGTGTTGCCACAAATGACATTGGTTTATATTTTTTCATTGCTGAATAGTATTCAAATGTATATATAGACCACATCTTCTTGATCCAGGCATCTATTTTTGGGCATTTTGGTTGTTTCCAAGTCTTACCTATTATAAAGAGTGCTACAATAAACATAGGGATTTAGGTCCCTTTGAATTCTCATTTTTGTGTCCTTTGGTAAGAGACATTAACCAAACAAAGAGACACTCTACTGACTGGGAGAATATTTTTGAGCTCCACACAACAGACAATGGACTGATCACATGACTCTACAAAAACATATTTAAGAATCCTGTCAAAAATGGGCAGAGGAACTTGAAAGACATTTCTTCAAAGAGGAAATGCAGATGGCCCACAGGTATATGAAAAAATGTTAAACGTCCCTCATAATGAGGAAGATGCAAATCAAAACCACTTGAGATACTCCCTTCTGTAGGTGAGAATGACACATATTAAAAAAACTGGCAGCATCAAATGCTGGCGAGGCTGTGGTGAAAGAGGAACTCCCCTTTGTTGCTGGTGGGAATGCAAGGTGGTCCAACCGCTATGCAGGGCTATATGGAGATTTCTCAGACTGCTAAAAATGGAGCTACCATATGATGCAGCAATTCATTTCTGCTTTTTGTCGAAGATGTCTTATTGAGTAACTTTAACAATTTGTTTTATTATTCAATTTGCATCCCCACTATTATTATTGTCTGAAAAGACTTTTTTTTTCACCATACCCAAGATCCATTCTTATGGAATGGTCTGTAAGCTCATACACCTCATTGCAGGCATGTGGGGTGGTTACAAGTTGCTCTGTGTACGGGTGTGACTTGGCATCAAAGTGTTTAAATAATAAATCAACTAACTTCAGCTTCTCATGCGGGAGTGGGATATAATAATATTAGACCTCCTCCTAGGACTGTCAAGAAAATTTGCTGATCCCATATATACAAACCAGAGAAAATATTGAAAATACATCGGCTGTTGAAATCTTTAATATTAATACTAACTATTACTAGATATTACTACAGCATGGGTAATAAAAGGATGGTGTTTGAACATTACATCTGCTTCCCAGCTTTCCCATTTTGGGCCTAATGGGACATGTGTGAGTGTAGACCCTGCACTTAGAAAGAATTGAAGCATTGTAGGAGATGACCATGTCTCCTATGACTAACCCAGCCAAGGTCGTTGGGGTGACAGCTGTAGAGTAACAGAGGTCTATCAGAGACAGGTTACTGAGGAAGAAGTACATGGGCGTGTGGAGACGAGTGTCCATGAGAATCAACAGGATCATCCCCAGGTTCCCCGTGACATATATATAAGAGTGAAAATCATTACAAGTGGGACTCGTAGGTTTTTGTCTTTAGTTAGTCCTAAGAGGATGAACTGGATCCCTTTTGTGGTGTTCTCCATGGAGATATTTAGAAATCAGATGTCCTACAGCAATGATAAATAAAGGAATAGAAAGTTAGATGGAAAATTATAGGAAGCCTAAGTGTTTTATACCAGGGTCATTATTTTATTTATTATACCAAGAGTATGTTTCTCAAGACTCTCTGTACCTAAAACATGACCTTCAGTGCATCATTTAAGTTATAAATTATCTAGAAGTCTGATCTGATGAATAAGGAGTTCATGGATCATCTCACCAGTTTTGAATTCTTTTACATTTTTACACTAAAACTTGGAATTGTAGTGAAAATGTCCACCGGGGCAATCCTGGAATTAATAATGAGAGCTCAGCTTTCCTTAAAACACTAGTTGGAACCTATAGCTGTGTTCACCAAGTGTACCCAAAAATTTATGAGGTTGGGTAGTTTTTATTTTCACTTACATAGCGAGGTGCAAGAAATGAGTAACTTATTCCTAGTCCCACATAATTTACTGGAAGCCAAACTCTGTTATGGTTTAAGTGTTTCCCAAGTCTGATGCTCTTTATCATTTCAATTAAATTAGATTAAAATCTAAATTTACAGTTTCTCATCATCTCTGCTGGTCCAGACACAGTGTTTGGGGCTTCACAGTGAGGTGCTCAGACTCCTGGGCACAGTCTGTATGGGGTCAGCGGGAACAGGAGGGCACAGACAATTCAGCAGTGGGAGCCTCTGTGGGAAGGCCCTAGTCTGAGTTGGAATTTGGGCTCTTGGAATAGTTGTTAAAAAGCCCTCGCATTACTACCCTGGTTAATAATACCAGCCTAACTCCCTCTACCTATTTTTATCCTGCTTTCTCCTTATTTGTAAAGGAAATGTAATAAAATTACCTCTTATATGTAGTGCATGGAAGTGTGTTTGCAATATCTATATCTATAAACCAATGTCTATAAAACACTTGATTAATTTAGGGGTGTTCATTTCAAATTTATTCAATATAATTTTTACCTTGGAGTGTTCCCCTTGTCCATGGCTGCAAGTTTGTAGGAAATGCTTAGATCAGAGCAAGTTCTGCACGTTGAAACCATCAGCTTTCAGCTGACAAATGATGTTCAGTGGGTGGACCAACGACTGGCTTTTGTAAAATAAAACTACTAAAGTCTCCATGGACACCCAGGGTTTGTGGATGGGGACTAAGAGTGAATTATAAAGACAAGAACTTCTCGGGGGATGGCCCCTATGAGGAGGGCACCTCCAGCTTCTCACCTCACTTTTCAATGATGAAGTAATCAAACTGCCTATGGGAACCACATCACATGTTTTTAGGGTGTACGTGTGCTTACATTATTATATCATTTTTATTAACCAGGTGCAGAGAGCGGTATGTAGACATCTTAATGTAGTTTCTAAATATTTTGGTCTCTTAGCTTCTTTGGAGTCAATTCTCTCATAATTACTGATCTGATTTTTCATGAAATTTTCTCTTTGTAAGAATGTCCTTACTAGAGCCTTAGAATCCATAGTCTTCCAGTTGGCCTTTTTCACTTAACACAGTTCAGCTTAAGTCCATACACATGGTTACCTGTATCTATAGTGGAATTTTAAATTGCTAAATGGTATTCTACACTGTGAACCTTATGTTTATTTTTTCTTCTTTCCTCAGTGGAGAACCTTTTATATTATTTCTAGTGTTTGGTGATTATAAACAAAGCTGATATAAAAGCAAGGCTAAAATTTATGCAAACACAAATTTTTATTTGTTAGGGTTAGTTTCAGGGAGTTGGTTTTGAACCTTTGGCAAATATACTTAATTGAATAGGAATTGTAAAACAGCATGATGTGCCTGACAACTTTACATTCCCAACAGCAAACATATTCTAGTTTCTTCGCATCTTTGCAGCACTGGGTGCTTTATGTTTTAAAAATTATTTTTAATTAAGTTTTTTTTTACATCATGGTTATCCTCATAGTTTTCCCACCTCATCACCCATGAAACATCACCACAGTCATTTGTTTTGACTCCTCTCCCTGCTCTGTTCTCACTGCCCCCCCCCTTTGCTGTGGGCCTCATCTACGGTCGGCTTGCTAGTTTTGGCTTTTTCCTTGACCTTCTGTTTGATTTCTCTCTATTACACTTATAAGTGAGACTATGAGATATTTATTTTTTCTTCTGACTTATTTCATCTCGCATCATCCCTTCTAGCTCCATTCATGTTGCCACAAATGGCATTGGTTTATCTTTTTTTATTGCTGAATACTAGTATATGTATATATATATATATATTATATATATATATAATACTAGTATATATATAATACTAGTATATATATATAATACTAGTATATATATAATACTAGTATATATATATATAATACTAGTATATATATATATATATATATATATATATATATATATATATATGGTGTGTATATACATATACACACACACCACATCTTCTTGATCCAGTCATCTATTTTGGGACATTTTCGTTGTTTCCAAGTCTTACCTATCATAAATAGTGCTGCAATAAACATAGGGGTGCAGGGGTCCTTTTGAATTAATGTTTTTGTGTCCTTTGGAAAGAGACATTAACCAAAGAGACACTCTACTGACTGGAAGAATATCTTTGCACTCCATACAACAGATATGGATTGATCACAAAGATATAAAAAGAACTCACATAACTCTACAATAACAAAGTTAACAATCCAGTCAAAATATGGGGAGGGGAACATAAAAGACATTTCTCCAAAGAGGAAATGAATGGCCAACACGTATATGAAGAAATGTTCAACATCCCAGGTCATCAGGGAAATGTAAATCAAAACTACAGTGAGATACCAACTTACACCAGTGAGAATGGCACATGTTAAAAAACTGGCAACAACAAATGCTGGTGAGGATGTTGTGAAAAAGGAACCCTCCTACACTGATGGTGGGATGCAAACTGGTCCAACCACTATGGAAAGCTCTATGGAGATTCCTCAGAGTACTAAAAAATGAAGCTACCATATGAGCAGGCAATTCATTTTTGCTCTTTGCTGAAGATATCTTATTGAATACCTCTAACAATTTGTTTAATTATTTGATTTGCAGTGTCACTATAATCATGGTCTGAAAATGCTTTCTTTTTCACAAAAACCCATAGATCCCTTCTTTTGTAATGGTCCTTCGCTCATATTCCTCATTGCAGGCATGTGGGGTAGTTACAAGTTTGCTCTATGTACAAGTGTGACTTGGCATCAAATTGTTTAAATAATTTAATCATTGAACTCCAGCTTCTCATTTGGGAGAGGGAGATGATAATATCAAGTATCCTCGTAGGATTGCCAAGAAGATTTGCAGGTCACATAGATATAAATTGGAGAAAATGTTGATCATACATCAGGTTTGCTGAAAGTTCAATATTAATATTAACTATTACTAAATATTACTACAGCACGGCTCACAAAATAACGGTGTTTAAACATTACAACTGTGGTCCTACGCTACCTCCCTTTGGGTCCAATGAGACATGTGTCAGTGTAGACTATGGACTTAGAAAGAATTGACATGTGTCATTTCTGGGGGAGGTGAAGCTCACCTGTCACTCTCCAGGTATCTTTCTTCAGCTACAGGGATTGCAGAGGCTTCATGTCTTGCCAGAGCAGCTGAGGAGGGTCGAGCCTTCACAACCCTGAATGGGCACAGAGAGGGAGCCCTGCACATGGCCAGCTTCTGGGTGTAGGCATGTGGAAGTGTGTGTGGGAGAGAAATCAGCAGGGGCTGAATGAAGGTTCTCAAACATATCAGGTCCTAGTGCCTGGAATCTAAATATTGCATGAGTCAGAATGACCTTGCACGTGTAATTAGATTTAGAGTACTAAGAGGGGGTGTCTACATGGATTATTTGGTGAGCTGAAATCTGATAATCAGTGTCCTTATTAAAGAAAGTCATAAAATGAGCATAGTAGTATGATAAAGGGTCCATTGCTTCATAGATCTCTGACATCAACAAACACCCTCTGAAACCAGTTTTTTATAACTCTGGGAAACAATCAAAGGTTTCCAAGTGAATGTTGAGTGAAGAATATGGCTTTGCAAATGTGGAGTCAAAGAACCACCTGTAACTCTACTTAGGATCACAGGTCAAATAAGACTTCAGGACCACACCTGACACAGAGTAGTCTTTAGTCTAGAAAAATTACTTAAGAAAGTTCTATATCCTACAAAAAGAAACAAGAAAAACCTGTCATCAACGTGGGTTCTTAAATTTAGCTAGGTCTATTGAATAGATTTTCAACATTATTCAGAGTTTTAGAGTAAAATTTAGTCATATCTTTGGTGAACTTTCTCTCTCGAATATTCATAAACTCTTTCATATTTATTGTGAATGCAGTTGCTTCCCTGATTTCATTGTCAGGGTTTATTGCTTGTGTATAGAACAACTGAATTTTACATGTTGATCTTGTCCCCTGTAACTTTACCAAATTTTTTTGAAAGTTGTATTTTTATTGACATAACAATGTTTTGCAACACTGTGATGACTCATTCCCACCAAGAGCGCAGGAGGAGTCTTTCCAGACCCTCATCATCACCTGTCTCAGGTCCTTTTGGGTGGGGCCATTCTCCCAGGCTGAGGTGTGTCTCATGGAGGTTTTGATCTGCACTTCCCTGTGATCACTGATGACGAACACTTTTATATGCCCGTTTGGCCATATATGGTTTTGAAGTGTCTCTTAACTCGTCTGCCCATTCTTGTTATTTTTCATCTTCATTTTTAGATTATTATTTTTTTATTGAGTATATTGAGTGTATTGAGTAACACAACACTGTGTGATTTGGGGATATAGGTCCCTAATTCTGAAATGTGTGGTAGCACACACTACTCCCGCAAACACACTTCTGGGCAGATTAACTCTTTCAACAAGGCGTTCAGGTGTGGTCGTCACCCGCCGTGCAGTCACGGGAGCTGTCTAAGTCCTAGTTCTCTCCTGGAGAACTTTTGGCCAAGTAGACACTTCAGTCACCACCTGTAAATGGAGGGGTAGTGACAATGGAGACCCCTCATTGCAGAGTCTTAAAGACGAAGTGAGATGACAAAGCTGAGTGTCATGTCTCATACATGTCATGAGAATGGAATTCACTAAATGTAATTAATAGTATTTTATCATCGGTAAAGGTATCATCTGTTGGAACAAAAATAGTGGTCTTGGACATTAATTACTTCTGCTCCGCACAGTTCTCACTCCTGACAGCCAGGTTCTAGTGCTAAGGGCCATGAACTTGTTCTATGTTGGGGGCTGGAGAAGAGATGGTGTCTCTCCTGCCTGAAGTGCCTTCTGAAATTAGCTTTATTGGGTGGACATCAGCCCGCTGGCCGGGTCAAGCTGCCTCGAGCCTGTAGCAGGATTCACGCCTCGCTTCGTGGTCTGTGCTGGCCACAGCCCTACTGTCGCTGCTCTCACGGTCACGCCACCTGCCTGTGTGTGACTGTGGTCAACCTCAGTCCCCCCTGGAAAGACTAATGCGATTGCAGTGGGACCTCCTGGACAGTTCAGGACACTCTCACTGTCAAATGATCCCCTTAATCGCATCTGCATGGTCCTTCCTTTCCCCACATGGCAGCATCACAGATCCAGGATTAGGGTGTGGACCTTCTGGTGGGTCGTTATTCATCCTGCCAGAGGGTGCTTTGGAAACATTCTGGGCTACCTTGAAGATTTTCTGCAAATCTAAATAATTCTGCAGTTAAATAATTGTTTAAAATAATTATAAATGGCTCCAACAAGAGCATCATTTCCATGAAGACAGAGGGGATTTGCCCTATAGCTGCCCCATAAAACAGCACAAGCTTCTTAGCGCCTTCAAGCAACACTTATAGTTGTTGAGAGGTTATTTTTCCGAGTTATATAGAGACACTCTCCAGGGTAAGTTTTGTATTGTGATTCACTCTTTGAGGGTCAAAATTAAAAGCCTAAATACTCTTCATTATTCTAGCCTAAAGAGTGCATGTTTTATTACTTATACCTATTGTCATAATTACATTATATGTTGATATTTAAATATATGCTAGTTGCGTAATTAATATAACTGCAACAATAGTCCAACTTTATACACCTTAAAATAATTTCATACTTAATGACTCCTTTGGATTTATAAATGGTATTATTTGATGTGTTCCCTGTGATGTCATCACTTCATGGGATGGTTTGAGATGACACTCGTGGTGGATGGATTTCTAGGAAGCAATCATGTTCAAGATTTTGGACTGTAACAATGAGTGAGAATACATAAAATATCTCCACTAGCAGACTCTGAGCAGTGCCTCTCTTGGGGGACTTAATGTCTCTATGGCAGGTCCAAATTATCGAAGACAAACTATGATCGGTGGTTCAAAGATTCAACACTTTGGGACAACAAGGCTCCAACCTTTATTTCATGCATTCAGTTTACAAAAATTTATTGAGAATCTCCTATGCAACACACATATTTAAGTACAGAGTATCATGTTATAAAGAAAACAACGTCACTGATGTCTATAATTTATATTCTAACTTTATGTCTATAATTTATATTCTAGCTTTAGCAAGAGACTATATAACAGTGAGGAAATATTTAATTAGGCAATGCAATCAAACTATGAAAAATCACACAAATGAGAGAAAGGGAATAGGATGACCATTTATGAAGGTGGTCATTGAAGACCACATTGGGGATAAAGTGTCATTTACACAGAGCCTCACAGCAAGGACAAAAATCCTCGAAGTGGAAGCTACTTAGTGTTTTGAGGAAATTGTGAAAAAATCCTTGTGAATTAACTATAGTAAAAAATTGGGGGAGTGAAAAGATAGACTGTAACATGACAGAATCAAGAATTAATCATCAACATTAACCACTAAAGGGCTTGTAGACATAAAGTAGATTATCAATGGCTCGGTGCATTTTTAAAACAATGTGCAAGTGTACAGTCAGTATAAAAAAATTGGAAAGTCTTTTAATTTCTTTCTTGTTTTTATGTGTTGTGGCTAGTATCCTTTTGAAATGAATAATAATATCAGCCCAACAAAATGACCCAGACAAGATAGAAATTTTGATCATTTATGATGTCATGTCTGTATTCTGTACATAAAATATGCAAATGAAATGAACATAGTTGTCGGAGGCCAGCTCCGTGCAAAGTTATTGTCGGTTCCGATGGGTGGTGGGGAAGGCTTCGGTGATAGGAGGGAAGAGGGGGAAGGAGAATGAGAGACAGCATGCACACCGAGTAGTGATCAGGCTGCTCTGTTTATTGCTCCAACAGTCGGGTTTTTTATATCATAAAATTGGCTAGCAGGCATAGTTTCTAAAAATAATGATTGACTACAAAAATGAGGTAAAAATAACAGGATACATATTTTTGTTAGGCACATGATCGATTAAATTTTGATTACAATCAGGTGGTTTCTGGGGAAAATATTTTTTGCTTAAGGTAAATTTTCCAAAGTATGAAGTATAAACATAATGATTAACCTTTGCCCTGAGCCTGGAGCCTAAAAGGCGATAACGTAATGTCCTTTTTGCCTGGAAACCAGAATTTGATCAAAGGAACCATCTAATTCCAACTCCCTGAAGTGGTTAATCACAGCAGCCATCTTATGCTGATTCCTAGAAGCAGGCAGGGGAATGTAAGGGGAGGGGGAGTAAATGTTTTTGTACAGGACACCAAGCCGTGATCAGGCAAGAATGTACTTATCGAAGGAGCAGCTCGGCACTTGGACCCAATCATGGGGTCTTAGGCAATGGAGAGGCTATGTCTGCAGGCATATCTCAAGAAAGTTATAGATCTAACTTAGAAAATATTTGTGAGTTAAGGTAGTTACAGGAAGAGATGTTGCCTCCTGGTAACCTAATAAGGAACTCTTCCTTGAAGGTCCTAGCTCCGTGCTGCGCATTCAGGTAACTCGGGCGAGCCAAGGTGCGGCACATAGCGTTATTACTATATCCCATTTTTCCACAAATTAGGAACTTAGATAATTTTTCAATAAAAATCACCATGATATATTTTATATATCAATACCCCAATTTAATATTTAAATTAGTTTTGTTAAAAATAATACTCTCATTTGCATCTTGCTAATTTTCTGCTCCCATGTATCTGTAGTGCCTGTGCCAGAGAAAATGCTTGTAGAACAGGTGAATAAGGGAAATATCACATATATATATATGTCAGACACATAGAAAAAAATATTTATGCTTCCCCTTAGCCATTAGTTAGTTATATTGCTGGACTTGACTTATTCTAGAAAGTAGACTTTCAAAAAGGTGAGAGTATCATTTCAGGACTTAAAAGTGTATCTTAGATTGTAAGTCAGCACATGAATATTTAAAGGAATGAAAATAGCTAATTATGCCCACACAGTGTTAAATCACAATCCCAGGGACAATTTTGTCTTCTCACCCAGCTTCTTGAATGCATTCTTGACCTCCTTGTTCCTCAGGCTGTAGACTATAGGGTTCAGCATGGGAATGACCAAAGTATAAAACACAGATGCCATTTTGTCTGTGTCCATGTTATGCATGGAGCTGGGCAGTATGTACATGAAGATGATCGTCCCATAAAAGATGGTGATGGCAGTGACATGAGATGCACAGGTGGACACAGCCTTCTGATAGCCTGCAGTTGAGCGCATCTTCATGATGGTCATAAAAATGAACACGTAGGATACACAGACAACCAAAAGAGGACAAAGGACAACATATACATCTAAATAAACAAGAACCATCTCATTAATATGTTTGTCAGAGCATGAGACAGCCATGACTGCAGGATCATCACAGAAAAAATGATGGATCATATTGGTGGTGCAGAAAGTGAGACTGAACGTTTCTCCAACATGCATGGAGGCAGTCATCAAACCACAGGCATGGCAGAAAGTGGCCAGACACACACACACTCCTGTGGTCATGATGGTGGTGTAATGCAGGGGTTTGCACACAGCTGCCCAACGGTCACAGGCCATTGCAGCCAAGAGGAATAATTCCCCACTCGCAAAGGTGTCAAAAAGGAACATCTGCGCAGCACACACATTGTAGGAGATGACGTAGTCTCCTATGACTAACCCAGCCAGGAGGGTAGGGATGACAGCTGTAGAGTAGCAGAAGTCCATCAGAGACAGGTTACTGAGGAAGAAGTACATGGGCGTGTGGAGACGAGTGTCCAGAACAATCAACAGGATCATCCCCAGGTTCCCGGTGACATTGATGGTATATATAAGAGTGAACATCACTAGAAGTGGAACCCGTATGTTTATAGCTTTGGTCAGTCCTAGGAGGATGAACTGGGTCACTTCTGTGGTGTTCTCCATGGAGGTTGTTTAGAAATCAGATGTGCTACAGCAATAAGAAATAAAGGAGTGAAAAGCTATGTGGAAATTATAGGAAACCACACTTATATGTGCCAGGATTATTATTTCATTATAAAAGGAGTTTGTTGCTCAAGACTCTGTACCTAAAACCTAACCTTCAATGCATAATTTAAGGTATAAATTAGCTATAATTCTAATCTGATTAATAAGGAGTCTTCATGAATCACCTTATCAGTTTTTAATTCTTTTATTTTTTTAAATTGAAACTTGAAAGATTAATGAAAATTTCCCTCGGGTAATTCTCAAATTTACAAGCGAGAGCTCACCTTTTCTTTGACATGCTTTAGACTCTACAGCTGTGTTCATCAATTCTACTGAACGGTTTATGAGGTTGGGTATTCACTTACATTGGGAGGCAGAAGAGTTGATTGACTTATTCATGCACCCACATATATTACTGGCAGCCAAACAATGTTCCTGGATTAAGTGTTTCCCAAGTCTGATGCTCTTTAGTAAATTTCAATTAAATTAGGTTTCAATTTCTCATCATCTCAATTGGTCCAGACTCTGTTTGGGGCTTCACAGTAAGGTGCTCAGACTCCTGGGCACAGTCTGTGCTGGGTGAGTGGGTGCAGGAGGGCACAGACACATCAGCAGTGGAGCGTCTAGAGGGATCCATCACTGTGGGTTGGATCTCAGGCTCTTGGAATAGTGGCTCATCAGCCCTCCCATACTACCCAAGCTAATTAATACCAGCTTAACTATTGTTATTTGTCTACTAAATGAAGATAGAAGTGAGACCTAACTCAAAGCACTATGTACCAATTAAATGAGATAACGTACAAAAAGGAGTAAGATGTCCTGCGTGTATACTGTTGGTTTAGCAACAAATAATTATTACACGGAATGATGGTCTCGGTGTTCTCTGGGAAACACATGGGGGTCAGGTATGAGAGTCTAAAGTCCTGCAGCCCCCCTCTTTAGTGTGACCCTTCTTACACTCCACGGCACTGAGACAGTCAACGTCATCCAGAACTCATTCTGCTTGTCCCCTGCACCACAAGCTTCTCTTCCCTTCTATCTGCTTTTCTTAACTTATTCATTGTCATCCATATTCTAATTGGTTCTTAGAGAGTCTCTTTTTTTTTCTAACTGAACTGCAATTATTTGACATTCATTTTCATTTTTTCACAATCAAGAATCCCCGCTCAGGTGTAGTCCCCATAGCGCTCCAACAACGAATGACCATAATCCTTCACCTAAATCCATTGTGCTCCCCTCTCCGCTCTCTCTCTGCTCCCCTCTGTTCCTCCTCGATTCTCGGGTGCTGAGATCTGTGGTCAGTTTCTAGGGTTGGACTCTCCTTTTCTTAAACTCTGTTGTCATCACTGTCATCCCACATTTGAATTGCAGGGATGCAGGATGAAAGTTCAGTTTGTGGCTTGCCTTTAACCTACACATATATTTTTGAAACAAAATATTATGTTGTTGAATGTCTTAAGTGTCGGGGCAGTATTTTAATTCTCCTTATTTAGTCAGCTGCCTCTGGAAGGGCAGCTCTGTGCTTGTCTGCCCCCTGAGCCTGGACGTCTTCCCATCAGATGGTAGCTCTTGTCCTTGCAAGCACACGCAAACACTGTTAACACATACTTCATCCTACACACAATGCTAAGAGTTTTGTTCATATGAGTGTGTGTGAGTGTGTGTGAAGTGAGTGACATTCTTATTTTTGTTTCACCCTGAGAGAACTAAGAATTTGTTGAGCTTTGTCGTTGTCTACAATTACACAACCATGAGGAAGATTCATTTGAACTAATCAGAAGTGCAGTATTCTATTATATCACTTCACCATGTAGACAGACAGAAATAATAAGGATGCCATTCTGTGGATAATGTTACAATGAAATTTGGTTTATGCTATTTCACTTTGGTTCCTTTTGATCTAAGTAAGTCATTTCACACTCTGAGTTTTATTTATTTATTTTTTTAAATCTCCATGCTGACTTGTAACGAATTAGATGAATTTTCTGCTTAATCAGAGCATCCCATTCCCCCATCCTGACTAATGCTTTCTAGGGAGCAGTGTGATCTTAGGTATCATCTAAGTTTCTGTTCTTGGAAGTTTTGAGACTCCTCAGTTTCTCCTCGGATTGCAAGGAAAGTATTGAAAATATCTAAGTCTGTGCGCACAAATCACAGTAGCTGCCGCGTCACTTTTGCATGAATTACAGTTTTCACTAATAGCATTCATTGGATATAGAAGCTCACCTCCCACTTGTTCTCAGATGAGAGTCAGTCCTCAATAGTGAGTTTGAGATAAAAAAAAATCCAGCTGGGGAATAATGCACAGATTCTTCTGGAGAAGCTCGGTGCCATAGTGGACACAGGTTCCGAGGTCTCTGAGGCAGGGAGCAAAGAGGTAAAAAAACATCAATGTGGGTTCAAGTCCTGAATCTACCATGTGTCCTTCGTGTGATTGGGAGAGGTCATTGCTTTTTCCTTATTTGTAAGGAAGCATAATCAAATTACCTCTTATGTGTAGGGCACAAAAATGGTTTTGCAAATAATAAACCAAAGTCATAAAACACTTGAGTAATTTAGGGGTTTCCATTTCAAAGTTATTCAATATCATTTTACCTTGGAGAGTTTCCTTGGCCATGGCTTCAAGTTTGTAGGAAATGCTGAGATCAGAGGAAGGTGTGCACATTCAAACCATCAGCATCAGGTGAATACATGATGTTCTGTGGGTCTGGACCAACACCTGGCCTTTGTAAAATAAAGCTACCAAAGTCTCGGCGGACCCCGGGGTTTGTGGATGGGGAGTGAGAGTGAATTATCAAGAGGTGAGGTTCTCAGGGGATGTCCCCTATGTGGGCACCTCCGTGTTCTCACTCCACTTTCCAGTGATGAAGTTATCAAACTGCCTATGGGACCACATCACATATTTTTAGGGTTACATGTGTTTGCATCATTATTTCACATTCATTTTTAATGAACCAGTGG
>PVIJ01016045.1:0-10862 GCA_004024925.1 Scalopus aquaticus
GAGATCAAAGAAGAAATTAAAAAATATCTAGAACTGAACGACAATGAGGACACAACTTTCCAGAACGTCTGGGACACAGCAAAAGCAGTAATAAGAGGAAAATATATAGCATTACAAGCTCACATCAAGAAACAAGAAACAACCCAAAGAAACAATTTAATCTCACATCTCAAAGAACTAGAAAATGAACAACAGAAAAAGCAGGATGAGCATTTTGGATCACTGGGCCATTGATTAAGCCTCAAATTTAAACTTGTCACCTGGAAAAAAAATACAGCAGAGATATATTTGGAAATAACTTCTGGTAGCAGTATTCTGTCTCCTGGAACTTTCTGGAGACAAATCATTCTTCATAATTGAACCTCGCTGATAAACTTATATTTAACACATTTGATTTTGAACTTTATGATCTTTATTAACTAGACTATATAGACCATAATTTACTCTTCCATGGTGATTCATTTTGTAAAACAATCATCCTGACCTGTTATGATACAGAGACATTCGCAAAGGCAATTGAGTTTGACCCCACACTAAATGATATTGGATGACCATGCATTTTGCATTTTTGAGTTATTGTATACTGTAGTAATCTCTTTATGTCCTTTTATTTGCCCATGACCCTACTTTGTTGCTTTCATAGACAGTGCAAAGTGATTTGGAGACCTGCAAATCACATTGGAATCCTTTCTCTATGCCTTAGTAGCATTCAAACAACTTCCTTAGCTTTCTGGATTTCAGTTTTCTCATATACAAAATAGCATATTCTATCACTAATAAGAAGAAAATTGAGTTGAATACTCAGAATAGTTGTTACTCTGTAATTTATTTTCTCATATTTCTGATGAGAATGTTGTAGTAACATAAGGTAACCCAGGTTATCTCCCTGAATTTTGCTACCATTTCATCTTAATGGCAGAGAAGTGTGTTTTAGTTAAAATAGTCTAACTGCATATAAAGTTTAATTTTCATTTAATCTTTGAAATGCAAGAATTTGAGTCAGAGAAATTTTCAAGTTTTCTCAAAGTCACACTGCAAATGGCAGAATCCACAGGTACCAGATCTTACGGTTTCATTGCAGTACTTTTCATCTACATCATGCTTAATTCATAACCTCAACATACCCCAGATTGCATGGAAAAGGCTGTATCAGTAGGGCTTACATTTTGGTTCCATTCTTGATAAGCAAAGATTAAGGAACTGATTATATACAAGATCCTGAAGAAAAGATGGTACCTGTAGTTTCATAATCTTCTATTCTTTCAACTAAGGCAGATTCTTTGAACTGAGTCCAGACGTGAGTTCTAATCATGATCATGCTATTTACTGTCTGGGTCACCTCGGACTGGTTAATGAACTTTTCTGGAGTTCTGGAGTTCAAGTTCCTCATCAGTCATATCACAAAAGGCAGCTGATTTAGATAAAATAGTCCTTTCAAGCTCTGGCCTCCTTTAATTTTATTTTAATGATCCACGTGTTAGGATTGTCTCAATGGTCACACCAATTTCCTTAATAATATAGCTTATTCTCTAACAGTTTCATCCAGTGAATTTTTGCAGTGGATAAATATTGCATTCAGAGTTTTTTGCCTAATCTCTTCAGATTACAGTTGGAAAGAGAATACAGAGAATAACATCATATTATCAGCCTGATTATTTGTGCTGAAAAAGTTGTAGGTATGATCATCTGTTATAAGTGTCTACTTTTAGACACTGAGAAATTTAATATCCAAAACAATTAAAATCTAGTACAATTCCATTTGTAAGGCAGTAACTAACTCCTAATTTATATTTTATATAACTGGAATGTTCATAAACTCATTACTGAGAGATTTGAATGGTATGTTTTGTTTCATAATTATCAACTATGCTTATCAGCATCAATGTTCATGTATTTTATTTTGTTAAGTTAGGAGTATTTGAACACCAGATATTTATTATGTCTTTGAAAATGAAGACACACACCTAGATATAATTTACTCTATCTGTGTCTATCAGAGACACGATCAACTGTTCTAAATAGGTTCTCTTCAACAGGGGAGTCACAAAGCAAATGAGAATATATTTGATAATTATAACCACCTAGGAAAGTAACAAAACCTCTGTAGAAAAAAATCAGTATGTAAAAAATTTTGAAAAAATGATATTCAACATGAAGATGTAAGTTCTCTGCATTGCCACCTATTTGAAAACACGTCATGGGTTGTAGCACACCCATCACTAGATTGCTTTCTTCTTTTTGAAGTTTTGCTTTATAACCTCATTAGGAGTCACTAGAGAAGGGAAAGATCAGGAAGACAATGATCCATTTGGTCTTTCTTGAACAATTCATTTGATTTGAATTATATAGTTTTTGTGATTATCCATTTTCGTTTTGGGTGTAAGAGGATATCCAATGTATAGAAGAAAGTTTTTGGTATTGTTTTGGGTTATATATGACAAATTTAAGGAGCTTTTTATTCAATTTAAATATCCAATAATTGGAATCTTTTTTAAATAATGCTTTCACATCAATGGACATAAATTAAGGGACTTGAGTCTGAATGCCCAACTTTACCTGGGCTGAACCCAAGGTCATGGGTTCCTGTGCCTTGGTTTTTGTATGTGCAAAATGGGGGTATTAATAATCCTTACCTCATAGAATTGTCAAGGAAACTAAATGCAAGAAGAAAAGTGTATAGCATTAGAACATAGAACAATGCATACTAAAGTGATAAATATCAATTTTAGTTGTTGTCAAGTATCTTTTGCAATCTGGTTCTCTAGTTAACACAAGCTTGTAATATAATGGTTAAGAGTATGTACCCCTGGATTGTTGACTTTGTTGACTTTGTTGAGTTGTGTGAGTTCCTTGTAGATTTTTGTTATCAGTCCTGTATTGGTTGTATTATGTGCAAAGATTTTCTCCTAATTAGTAGGGTGTCTGTTTGTTTTGGTTATTGTCTCTTTTGCTATACAGAAGCTTTTTAGTTTGAAGTAGTCCCAGCTATTTACCTTTTCCTTTACTTCCTTAGCTATGAGGGAAGTGTTTTTAAAGATTTTGCTGAGATGTATGTTGTGTAGAGTTTTGCTTATATTTTCTTCTATAAATTTTATAGTTTGAGGTCTTACCTACAGGTCTTTTATCTATTTTGAGTTGGTTTTTGTGTATGGTGTGGGGTAGTAGTCTAGCTTCATTTTTTTTGCATGTAGCAGTCCAATTTTCCCAACACCATTTATTGAACAAGCTAACATTGTTCCATTGTATATTCTTTGCTCCTTTGTCGAAGATTAGTTGTCCATAAATATATGGATTTATTTCTGGGTTTTCTATTCAATTCCATTGGTCTGTGTGTCTGTTTTTGTTTCAGTACCATGCTGTTTTAATTATTATGGCTTTGTAGTATAGTTTGAAATCAGGGAGTGTAATCCCTCCAGTGTATTCTTTTTAGTCAGGAGAGCTTTAGCTATTTGAGGATTTTTGTGGTTCCATATGAATTTCATCAATACCTGTTCCGTTTCTTTGAAGAATGTCACTGAGATTTAAAAATGGGCAGAAGAGCTAAAAAGACATTTCTCCAAACAAGAAAAGCAAATGGCCAACAGGTATATGAAAAAAATGTTCAACATCACTTATAATCAGGGAAACGCAAATCAAAACCACAATGAGATACCACCTCATGCCAGTGAGAATGGCTGTCATCGAAAAAACAGGAAACAACAAATGCTGGAAAGGATGTGGAGAAAAAGGAAATCTCCTACACTGCTGGTGGGAATGCAAACTGGTCTAACCACTATGGAAAGCTGTATGGTGGTTCCTCAAACTGCTAGAAATTGAGCTTCCATACGACCTGGCAATACCACTTCTGGGAATCTACCCAAAGGACACAAAAATACTAATCCAAAAGGATACATGCACCCGTATGTTTATTGCAGCATTGTTTACAATAGCTAAGGTATGGAAACAACCCAGATGCCCAAAAAGAGATGACTGGATCAAGAAGATGTGGTACATATACACAATGGAATACTATTCAGCATTCAAAAAAAGATAAACACATGCAATTCGCAGCAACATGGATGGAGCTAGAAGGGATCATGATCAGTGAAATAAGCCAGAAAAAAAGAGAAAAATATTGAATGGTTTCACTTATAACAGGAATATAGGGGAACCAAATAACAATGTGACATTCAACAGGGGAGGGGGAAGGTAAGGGCTCAAGGGGGGAAGAAGGAGCACAAGGGACTATGGTGATAGCTTCATGGGTGAACTGGTGATGGGTAACCTATGGGGAACACACAATAAAGTAAAAGATATTAATAACAAAAATAAATTTTAAAAAACTATATATATAAAGAGTATGTACCCCTTATCTAAACTTCTTGGTTTCAAATCCTAACTTGATTACCTACTGGTTGTGTGCACTTGATGAAGATTTTAACCACTCTGTATTTCAGTTTTCCATTTTCCAAATATGGATGACAATAATTATCTCTAACTCCTAGGACAATTGAATCAAATGGGCTTGCATATTGTGTATTTTGTAGTATTAACTATTATAGTTAATGTTATTGTTAGTGATGCATAAACAAAGAACACAAATATTTATCCTTGAACTTTGTGAATTTTACTAGATATTCTTGATATAAGTAATTTTGTTCCATTAGCCTTTCAAATGCCTTGCTGGCTGTCATGAATCTCTGCTAAAAATGATGGATTTTGCATTTCTAGTTTATTGTACACTGAGAAAGAAAAACATCCTTTTAGTCACGTTGCAGTGGGTTGGACAGCAAAACTCATTCTAGGACCCTCTAGGAAACACAGCCTACTGGACCTCCTCAGCAGGTGAAAATCAAGTTTGTCACTAAAATATCACAAGAAAGTCATTTCCCCTCCCCCTAAGTTTGTGATGTCTCCAACCCCATGTCTCAGGATTTGAAACATCAACTTCTAAAAATTACCTTGGAATAAGAAATTTAACAAAATGCTGGTGAAAAAAAATGATGGATTAACTTTGTATCTCTAAGAGGAGATTGTTTTTTATTTATTTATTTTTTTGGAAGTAGCCCAGCATTATAGCACATAGAAGCTTCCAGTGAGCATCACTGAAAAATCGACAAATTAAATTCACCACTAAAAGTCTAATTCTATCTTTCACCATATAATTGTCCCCTTTATTCTAATGATTAAAGTTTAGTGGGTAGTTATATCATCTGACTAGGGCATATCATACCCTTAATCGGTCAAATGTTAACACATGCCCAAACTGGGAGAGATACAAATGGGAACATTTGAGGCTCCTATTTCCTGACAAATATCCAGAGCTGTTGATAAATCTCAAGGCAGGTCTTGTGGGTTTTGGGAGTGAGCTTGTTGTGAAGATAAAAATATATGTGCTGTCTCTGGGAGAAGATGGCAATAAATATATTAACTAATTAACCTACTTTTACCTCTAATTGTGACTGAAGACAAATTTAACAAGCACAATTAGGTTTATAGACTGAGAAAATTCTTACCATTAAGAACAATGTTATTGTGTTCTCTTGAACTCACCTGCCGCAATGGAAGATTAATAGCAACCAAAATCATTTGGTCTTTCTCTTGGCCTCACAGAACTCTGTGGTGTAAACCCTGACAGATAACATTTCTTTCAGCAATGCAAATGCCTGACTTAGCTTTGCTGCAGAAGTCTCAAGCTTGAAAGAGACTATCTCAAGTAAACATATGGTCAGTCATAGGACTAAGTGAGAAGCAGACTGTCTCCCCCAACTGAGGCTTCTCTGTTTTCCATATCCTGGTTAATATAGATAACTTGTCAGTGGTCAGTTGGGACTGACTTGTCCTTTTCCTTCTTTTGTCTTTCCTCTTGTGCTTTAAGTGTTCCACTTTCATTTTTCTAAGCTACCAATAAAGAATATGACCTTGAAAACTCTAGGTTTGCCTTTGGCTTCAGGTCATTAAAAGTCAACTAGTATTTACTACATTAACTTCATCATTAAATGTCCAGTTCTACCTTTCACCATACAATTGACCCCTTTAGGGAGTTAGTGGTGGATGTACTATGGCGATGATACTTGATGGGGATACCCCAATGTTATCTCAGTTAAAAATTGATTAATTTAAAAAATAATAATTACTTAAAGCACAAGTTCAGACTCTTCCAAAAAGAAAAGAAAAAGATAGTTTCTGTTTAATTGGTAGAGATGCCTCAGCTGGCCTCTCATTCAGTAAATATGTATGGAATGTCAAACTCTGTGTTTGGGGTTGTTTCTAGTTATTTAAAACTTTCTATAAAAAGAATTTCATTTTTTTATACATACTAGTTAGAAATTCACTCATAATTTAAAATTATTTTAGTAATGGATTATAATTAAATTGGAAAAAAATTGACCCCCTTTTCCTAATTTAACTACCCCTCTTTTCCCTTCCCTTCTGGTAATCACTAGCTAGTCTTACAGTGTAAAACTTTAATTTTTCCTTATTCATTTCATCATTTGTTTGATGTCTTTATATATCACATAGCTCCTGTTTCTCTTCCAATTAAATAAATATTTTGCCAGCTTTCTAAACACATAATTAGCAGGTAAATATCTTAAAATGAAAGCAAAATAATAAATTCATTCTGTTAACATTTACTGAGCTCCTTCTGTGTGCAAAGTACTTTGTATAAAGGCAAAGAAAATGTCAAAACTTTTAATAAAATCTTGTAAGAAAAAAAATGATATTTTGCAGTGGACTATTAAGAAATTATTGCCTATGGACTAGAGAGACCCAGAGAACTTATACAAACAGCTCGTCTTCAAATCATGGTTCTACCATTTATTAGTTATATGGCCTTGAAAAATTTACATAGCCTCTCTGACCTCCAGCCTCACTGCTTAAATCTGGGAATAACATTTTGAAACAGCTCATAGCTCATGAAACAGCTCATGTGAGGATTGATTCCAATAACACTGGTCAACAAATTGTTACAAAAGTCATGTTACTGAAATAAAATTAGTCATTTCCTATCAATTTGTATGTGCTCATACGAATATGACAGTCAAATTCTAATTTTGGCTCTAGTTTTTTGGTAATCTGCAATAAATTGATGTTTACATCACAAAATGCAGGTCAATAGTAATAGGCCTATGGTTAATATCTGTAAAAAATCAAGTCATAGACTACTTCTTAGATTTCTTCACTTGTCTATTGTACAGCTGTTCAGGAATAGAACAGATGGAAGATGGTTTCCATTGTGCAAAAGCCAGGCTTAAGACTCAGTTTCGAAGAGTCTAGAAATAGCCTCCATTCTTGTGGGTCATGAGTGATTTCTAAGGCATTCATGAGGCCCTCAATATTGGAACAGAATACCAGAGTACTTTCCGTTCTGAAGAAAGGCTCCAGCTGCTGGTTGCACTTTCAATATAAAGTAATTGTGACATCTTCTAGAAGATTCCATTGTTGGAGTCTTGATCCTACCAATTCTGCCTTATTCTTGGATAAGTCCAAATCACAAACCAGGTCATTTAGTTCTTCCTGTGTTAGTCTGTGTGGGGTTGATGATGCACCACAGTGAAAATCTGGATCACTGTACGCTGATGGAACAGGAGACGAACAGGTCTGCTCACCCTTGTCCTCATCAAGAGAATCAAGAGACTATTCTGCTGGAGGTTCTGGAATAGGAAGTTCCTCACCATGTGGAACTGGTCTCAATGCAGATGGAATGTTTAGGTAGACTATTCTCCACTTCTTTTGCTTCATTATTCTGCCGGAAAGAGGAGGAACCAAGCAGAAGTAAGTCTTTTATGTGGTTGCTTGGCTCTCTCCACACCATGGGGACTGCAAATGGCATTGATGATCTTCTGCCATTTAACCAATGTGAAAGTTGTGTTGTACATGTAGCACAGCATATATGCGGGGCCCAAGGCTTGTCTTGGTCACCAACCTTGCATCCGAAGTAAAGATGATAAGCCTTCTTCACTTGAGAAGTGATACTTTTCTTCTGTTTGGCAAATGTCACTTCCCCACAAATAGAGCAGAAATTGTCCATACTATTAATGCACTTTCGAGGCATGACTGTTCTGTACTGTTCCTAAATGGATAAAATAATAACAGTTCTTTTTTTTTTTTGCTTTTTTTTTCCTAATATATATATTTTATTGTTATTTATATCTTTTACATTTTGTATTCTCCTTGGGTAACACACCACCAATTCACCCGTGATCCATCTCTGTGGTCCCTTGTGTTCTTTTCTACTCCATTTTGTGCCCTTATCCTCCCCTCCCCCCAGCCCCTGAAGTGTCTCTCTCCTATTAGGTTTCCTTATAGTCCTGTTATAAGTGAAACCATTCGATATTTTTCTTTTTCTTTCTGACTTATTTCACTGAGTATGATCCCCTCTAATTCCATCCATGTCGCTGCAAATTGCATGTGTTTATCTTCTTTGAATGCTGAATAGTATTCCATTGTGTATATGTACCACATCTTCTGGATCCAATCATCTATTTTTGGACATCTGGGTTGCTTCCATACCTTTGCTATTGTGAACAGTGCCGCAGTGAACATACAGGTGCATGTATCCTTTTGGATTAGTGTTTTTGTGTCCTTTGGGTAGATTCTCAAAAGTGGTATTGCTGGGTCGTATGGAAGCTCCATGTTTAGTAGTTTGAGGAATTGCCATACAGCTTTCCATAGTGGTTGGACCAGTTCGCATTCCCACCAGCAGTGTAGAAGAGTTCCTTTTTCTCCACATCCTTTCCAGCATTTGTTGTTGCCTGTATTTTTAATGTATGCCATCCTCACAGATGTGAGGTGGTAATGTCATAGTGGTTTTGATTTGCTTTTCCTTGATTATAAGTGATGTTGAGCATTTTTTCATGTATCTGTTGGCCATTTTCTTTTCTTCTTTGGAGAAGTGGCTTTTTAGCTCTTCTACACATTTTTTGACTGGATTGTTAGCTTTGTTTTTGTTGAGTTGTGTGAGTTCCTTGTAAATATTTGTTATCAGTCCTTTATCAGATGTATTATGTGCAAAGAACTTTTCCCAGTTGGTAGGGTGTCTGTTTGTTTTGGTTAATGTCTCTTTTGCTGTACAGAAGCTTTTTATTTTGATGTAATCCCACCTGTTTATCTCGTCCTTCACTTCCTTCGCTTTGGGGGATGTGTTATTAAAGATTTTGCTGAAATGTATGCTGTGTAGAGTTTTGCCTATATTTTCTTCTATAAATTTTATGGTTTCAGGTCTTATGTCTAGGTCTTTTATCCATTTTGAGTTGACTTTTGTGCAGGGTGTGAGGTAGTAGTCTAGCTTCATATTTTTGCATGTGGCTGTCCAGTTTTCCAGCACCATTTATTGAATAGACTGTCCTTGTTCCACTGCATTTTCTTTGCTCCTTTGTCAAAGATTAGTTGTTCATAGATATGTGGCTTTAATTCTGGGTATTCTATTCGGTTCCATTGGTCTTTGTGTCTGTTTTTGTTCCAGTACCATGCTGTTTTAGTTATTACAGCTTTGTAGTATAGTTTGAAATCAGGGTGTGAAATTCCTCCGTTTTCTTTCTTTTCAGTCAGGAGGGCTTTAGCTATGCAGGGCTTTTTGTTGTTCCATATGAATTTCATCAGTATTTGATCTATTTCTTTGAAGAATGTCATTGAGATTTTTATTGGAATAGCATTGAATGTGTAAATTGCTTTTGGGAGGATTGCCATTTTGATAATGTTAATCCTTCCAATCCATGAGCAGGGGATTTCTTTCCATTTTCTTGTGTTTTCTTGTATTTCTTTCAACAGTGTTTTGTAGTTTTCTTTGTATAAGTCTTTTACGTCTTTTGTTAGATTTATTCCCAGATATTTGATTTTTTTGGTTTTGATTTTGAAGGGGATGGATTTCTTAATTTCTTCTTCTTCAGATTGGGTGTTTGCATAGAGGAAGTCTACTGATTTTTGTGCATTGATTTTGTATCCTGCTACTTTTCTGAACTGGTCTATAATTTTGAGTAGTTTTTCTATGGAGTTTTTAGGGTTTTGTATATATATTATCATATCATCTGCAAACAGAGAAAGTTTAATTTCTTCTTTTCCTATTTGGATTCCTTGAATGTCTTTCTCTTGACTTATTGCTCTGGCGAGGACTTCCAGTATTATATTGAAAAGCAATGGTGAGAGTGGACATCCTTGTCTTGTTCCTGATCTTAGTGGAAAGGACTTCAGCTTCTCACCATTGAGGATAATGTTGGCTGTGGGTTTGTCATACATGGCTTTTATTATGTTGAGGTATATTCCTTCTATCCCAAGGATTTCAAGGGCTTTTATCATAAATGGATGTTGCACTTTGTCAAATGCTTTCTCAGCATCTATTGATATGATCATGTGGTCTTTGTTTTTCTTTTTGTTGATGTGTTGGATTACACTGATTGATTTTCAGATGTTGAACCATCCTTGTGTCCCTGGGATAAATCCCACTTGGTCGTGGTGTATTATCTTTTGGATGCATTGTTGGATTCTGTTGGCTAAGATTTTGTTAAAATATTTTTGCATCAGTGTTCATTAGAGAGATTGGTCTGTAGTTTTCTTTTTTTGTAATATCTTTGTCTGATTTTGGTATTAGAGTAATGTTTGCTTCATAGAATATGTTCGGTAGTACTACTTCCTTCTCGATTTTTTGAAAGAGTTGTGTAATATAGGGACTATTTCATTTTTGAATGTTTGGTAGAATTCATTTGTGAAACCATCTGGTCCTGGGCTTTTGTTTTGGGGAGGTTTTTGATTACTGTTTCAATTTCACTGCTTGTGATTGGTCTGTTTAGGTGTTCTACATCTTCTTTATCTAGTTTTGGGTGATTGTATAGTTCTTGGAATTTGTCCATTTCCTCTAGGTTGTTGAACTTGTTTCCATATAGCTG
>PVIJ01016045.1:10962-34204 GCA_004024925.1 Scalopus aquaticus
TCTTTTTTTTGTTTTTTTTTTTTTTTTGTTTTTTTTTTTTTTTTTTATTTCCATTTCATTTATTTCTGCTTTGATTTTTATTATTTCCTTTCTTAAGCTGGCTTTTGGGGTTTTTTGTTGTTCATTTTCTAGTTCTTTGAGATGTGAGATTAGTTTGTTTCTTTGAGTTGTTTCTTGTTTCTTGATGTGAGTTTGTAATACTATATATTTTCCTCTCATTACTGCGTTTGCTGTGTCCCAAATGTTCTGGAAGGTTGTGTCTTCGTTGTCATTCATTTCTATATATTTTTTAATTTCTTCTTTGATATCTTCGTTGATCCACTGGTCTTCCAATAATGTGGGCTTCAGTCTCCATGAGGCGAAAGGGTTTCTTTTTTTCTTTTTATTGTTTATTTCCAGTTTGACTCCTTTGTGATCGGAGAAGAAGGCTGGTATGATTTTGATCTTAGTATATCTGTTGAGGTTTGTTTTGTGGCCTAATATGTGATCGATCCTGGAGTATGTTCTGTGTGCACTTGAGAAAAATGTGTATTCAATATTTGGGGGGGTGAAGTGATCGATATTTATCTGTTAATCCCATGTGGTCTAGGTCTTTATTTAGAGTTTTAATGTTCTTGGTTAGTTTTTGTCTTCTTGATCTGTCCAATAGTGAAAGTGGGGTGTTGAAGTCTCCTACTATGTATGTATTTTCTTTAATGTCTGTTTTCAGGGATGATAATAATTGTCTGATATATTTTGGTGCTCCTTCATTTGGGGAGTATATGTTGATGAGTGTTATATCTTCTTGTTTTACTGTCCCCTTTATCATGATGTAGTGACCAGCTTTGTCTTTTTTTACCTTCTTAAATTTGAAGTCTATTTTATCTGATATAAGTATAGCTGTTCCTGCCTTCTTTCTTGGTCCATTTGCTTGTAGGATTGTTTTCCATCCTTTAACTATTAATCTCTGTTTATCTTTCACAATTAAATGTGTTTCTTATAGACAGCAGAAGGTTGGGTTTTGTTTTTTGATCCATCCTGCTATGATGTGTCTTTTAATTGGTGTGTTTAGTCCATTTACATTTAGTGTTAATATTGATATACTGTTATCCATATTTTTTGTTTGTTTGTTTGTTTACCCTTTTGTGGTTCTAATTCTTACCTTATTCTGTGTTTCCTGGTCTTTCCTCTGCTGGTTTTGTCTTCATGACTTCTTCTAGTATTCTTTGGAGTGGGGGTTTTGTGGTGATGAATTTCTGTGGTTTCTGTTTGTCGGAGAAGGTCCATATTTTTTCTTCATAGAGGAATGAGAGCTTAGCAGGGTAGAGTATTCTTGGTTGACATTTGTGGGCATGTAGTGTGTTATATATGTTCCTCCAATCTCTTCTTGCCTGTAGTGTTTCTTCAGAGAAATATGATGTCAGCCTGATTGGCTTTCCTTTATAGGTTATTTGTTTATTTTCCCTCATCATTTTCAATATATTTTCCTTGTCTTGAATTCTCGATTGTTTTACTATCATATGTCTTGCTGTTTTTTTTTCCTTTCATTGTAATAAATATGGAGATTGTCTGGCTTCCTGTATGTCAATTTTTGCTTCCTTTTTCATGTTTGGGAAGTTCTCTTAAAAGTATGGGACGCTTCACAAATCTGCATGTCATCCTTTTGCAGGGGCCATGCTAATCTTCTCTGTATTGTTCCAATTTTAGTATATGTGCTGCCGAAGCGAGCACAAAATAATAACAGTTCTATGGAACAACAGCTTAAACTGTTTCACACAAAGTCTGAAATATTTTCAATGCTCAACCTTTCCAACAGGGCTTTCTATAGTACAATGCTGACGTCAGCTTACTTCAGCAGCCGCCTGGCAGTAGTATGGCATTGCATCAGAAAAAGAGGCAGTCAACTCTGGATGATGTGTGCATGATGGTATCATGCAATGTGATGCAATATTACATCATGTTAGGCTGATTTAGGATGTTGTTGCATCCTAAATTATCCAGTTCTACTGGATAAATTTACATGGTGAAACATAAAATGAGTTATATGAAATATCTTCAAAACGAGAACTAATAAAAAAATTTCAGGGTTATATTCAGGTTCAGCACACCAAGATACTACAGATTAGGGCCTTTTTAAGTCAGTAACAATCGCACTCACTGTTGACCAGTGTAATTAATGGAAAATACTTAGCACACATTATTACTATTGCCAGTGTTATTAGCCAAAATTAACCAAAAGAAAGGCAGATATGATTGTTCTATCCCAATAATTAGCATAGATCAATCTCATAACCTCACTGCATTTTAGCTTTCTTATCAGTCTGATGGACTAAGGATATTTTCTATCTTTTGTCTCCCAATTTGTGTTTCTCACCCTTGTAATAACATTGGGGTTTTGAAAAATCTGACCCATATTTGAAATGAAAAGTGCTGCTTGCTTACTTTCCTCAGGAAAGAAACCCAAAAAATTAACTAAATTCATGTCACGGAGTACCTTAAGCCACTTGCTTGTCAAACCATCCCTGGTGACTTGAGAGATAGAGGTAATATCGTTACTTAGGGGAACCTGAAATGTGTTTTTCATTAACCTGCTCATAACGTTTGATTAGCAAACAGGCACTGTGTTTCCTCATAATTAATGGTTGGCTAAGGAAATGTGACATCTCTGAAAGTTGCCTTTTATTATATACTCTTAACATCACACAGAGAAAGAAACTAAGTAAAACCATGCAGTAACAGCCTACCCAGGCTATGAACCTAAGCACATATAAGTAGTCATTTAGTTTTCACCAAATTTGAATGAAGTCGAGCCCTTGCATGAACACAAACATGTCCCAGATGGTCCATACATTCATTTCAAATATTCAATGCATTGTCCCCAGGAGGTCATTCATATTTTTCAAAAAACAGAACTGATTTTCAGTTCAGAAAATATAGGAACTCTACTTCAATACAACCTAAAACACAGAGAAACACTCTGTCCTGTTTCATCTGCAGCCTTGAACACAGTAATTTTCACTCACTGCTGTACAATGGATGTCAAAAAAAACTATAAAGATTGAAATTTTGAAGCCTGACCAAGCATGGATATAGCAGTGAAGCAGAAACCTTTGTTTCTGTGACCTTTGGAATAGATTAAATGCATTTTCCAGGAGCTTTCTAAGGTATCTGGAGAGAGAGAAAATCAAAAAGACATAAGCACTATGCAAGAGCTTCTGTGAAGTGACCATTTTTTTGGTTCTTTTTTTATGAAGTGACTGGAGGGGAGAAGACGACCCTTTGGTTTCCTGTGAGTAGGCCAGAATTTCAAAGCCTCTATCCTCTCATGGACTTAAGGCCAGCGATGACAGCAAAGAACCTGATCAGATATTGCATTTATTGGAGTTGTTAACTTCTGGAGGAGTCATCAGAGAGCTGATTCTTTAAGTTGCCTAAAAGGACCCTGGTCATTTCCTAAGGCAGTGGGAAACTTGGCCAAAATCCTGGCCATGAATGAATTCTGTGCATACAGACACTGAAAGTTTTGGTTCATCAAACACCAAACCATAGACAGTCGTTACATAGAACTGAAGAGAGGTATTTGCTCTCAAAGAACAAAGAACCACCTGTCATTTGAACAGATATGGTATGCCAAGTGACACACTATTTGGATAGGGGAGGGGACAAAAATGTCATCATATTCAGAAACAAGTGATTTTTGCCACTTAGTCGTTTCCTATCCTGCAGTCCTTTATTTCACGTGATCACTGTGTTTGTGTGTTCCAAACTACACTACCCATTCACAGAAAAAATAAGCCGTTCAATTTCATCAACTTTTCCCCCATTTTTGGGAGACAGTGGGAAATAAGACCCAGTTTAGAATGACAAGACATATGTTCCTGAGCGTGTTAGAGCATATTTTGATATCTTTAAAAGTGGGACATCATTGCTTAAGAAATATCCTAAAAATGGAACAAGAAGTTTAATGCTCAGGAAACTTCTGCCTGCTGAGAAAATGAGGAATTGATGGTATTTATGATCTATTTTTTTAAATTGCCTGCTAAATTTTTTTAAATTCAAATGTTAAGGAAGCTTAAAAGGAAGCTGTGGGATAAGTTAAAGTTTAATCAAGCTGTTTCCAGTTAAATTTTGCTTAATCCACTATGGTACCAAACGAAGAACCTCATATCTATTTTCTTATATTTGGGGTTGGAGCAAAGGGAAAAGTCAGAACTCATGTTGACTTTGGGAAAACTATTTGTCAAATACACAAGGGAAGAACCTTGAGGAGCTGATTAGAATTTCTGTGTAGACTGCCTGCTAAACTACAAGCATGTTGTTTGTTTAAAAATTTTGTGTCTGTTATATTTAAATGAATCTGTATCTCCCAAGTCATTCCATTTGAGAATTATTACTATGGTTCACCTAACACCTCTACTCTTGCAGCTGGCAAGTTTTCCATGTCCCAAGCTATTTGACAAGTCTATTATCAACCTGTTAGAACATGGAAGAATCATCTTAGTCCAGTAACTAAGCTTCCATTCCACTTGTACCTGGCCCTATTCTGACCTTGAATTTGAGTTCCATTTATATTCTCGTTTTCTTTTATCCATTTTTTTTTTTAGAGAAAGAAAAAGTTTATTAGAGAGAAAAGGGGCAGAAATCTTCTTTTTTCCATTTCTGAGCTGACTTGGTGTCTTACCTGGACGTTTGAATTTCTGACATAGGATTCAGTCTTTCTTTTACCAATGTAGTGAGTTGAGTAATAAAAAAGACAAGTCTCACTCCTAACTCCTCCTCTCATACCTGAGAATATGACCTTATTTGGAATCAGTGTAGATTTGTAGATTTGATTAAGTATATCCAGGTGAGATTATCTAGATTTAAGGTGGACACTAAATCCAATGGCTGATGCTCTTATAAAGAGAAAGAGGAAATAAATTTAAAACACAAAATGACACAGACAAAACAGGAAAGAAAGGTCAAGTGAAGATAGAGGCAGAGATTGGAGTGATGCATCTACAAGGCAACAAACATATCCCAATTAAAATGTGAAAAGAGGGCCTCCCTGGTGGCGCAGCAGTTAAGCGCTGCACTGTGGAGCTGTTGGTAGCAGCGACGGGAGTTCGACACCCAGGCCGGGGAGATGCCCACATGGCGCAGCAGACATCTCCTGCCTCACCCGCTGCTCCCCTCAGCAGTGTATTTCCGTCAATCTGCCTGTTCTGCTCCCCACTCTGTCTCTGGTGAACCCTCTCACCACCCCATGCTTCTGGCCTGTACCCCAGCTTGTATGCATAAATAAATAAATCTAAAAAAAATAAAAAATAAAATGTGAAAAGTTCTTGGGAAGACTTCGGTGCTCACAGTAATTGGTTGTATTAGTTTCTTAGGCCTGCCATAATATATTACTATAAACTTCAATGCAAGCAATATTAATAGTGGTACTTTCAGATAGAACAGGTTGTGTTCTTCTTTCTTGAGACAAAACTACTTCCTTCATGGGACTGAGCCACTAGGCAATAAACCCATAGCAGTCTTGCTTGTCTCACAGGACATGACGTCCAGAGGATGTTCTGATGCCAATAAGACCCAGAATGATCTAGCAACTAGGTATAATGGAGGCAAGAACTGGCAGCTACTAGAAACTAGGAAGGAGGCATGGAGCAGATTCATGCTCAGAGCCTCCAAATAAAACCAACCCTGTGAAACACTTAGTTCAGTCTACTGGCCTTCAGTACTTTGAAAGAATACCTTTCTGTTGGCCTGTAGTTTCTTTTTTGTGTGTTGTCCTTGTTTGGTTTTGGTATTTGTATAATGTTGGCTTCATAAAATGTATTTAGTAGTATTCCTTCCTTCTCAATTTTTTGAAAGAGTTTGTGTAAGATAGGCATTCATTCATTTCTGAATGTTTGTTAGAATTCTTTTGTGAAACTGTCTGCTCCTGAGCTTTTGTTTCTGGGGAGGGCTTTGATTACTGTTTCAATTTCACTGCTTGTAATTGGTCTGTTTAGGTATTCTATTTCTTCTTTATCTAGCTTTGGATGATTGTATAGTTCTAGGAATTTGTCCATGTCTTCTAGATTGTTGAACTTGTTTGCATATAATCGTTCCTAATAATCTCCAGTTATTCTTTTGATTTCTGCTGTGTCTGTTGTAATTTCTCCTCTTTTGTTTATGATCCTATTTATTTGTGTTTTCTACCATTTTTTTCTTGTAAGCCTGGCTAGAGGTTTGTCTATTTTGTTTAATTTTTCAAAGAATCAACTTTTGGTTTCATTGATCTTTTGTATTGTTCTTTTAACTTCTATTTCATTTATTTCTGCTTTGTTTTTATTATTCCCTTTATTATACTAGCTTTTGGAGGGTTTTGTTGCTGTTGTTCTTTTTCTAGTTCTTTGAGATGGGAGATTAGGTTGTTTCTTTGATTTCTTTCTTGTTTCTTGATGTGAGCCTGGATAGCATTTTTAGCTTAGAATACAATACCTCACAAAGCCCATGATGTGAAGAAACACCGTTCACTTTCTTGAATATCTAGAAAACTAGTGGGTTGCTTTTAAATGTAATTTTCAAAACTTTGAAAGTAGTGCTATTATCTGAACTTGCTAAACCATATAATTATGTCTAAGTCAATAATTAAGTGTGTCCATTTTTTAAAAGAACAAAAGATCATTTCAGTTCTATGCATTTCAGTTTGATTCAGATCAATTAAATTTTACCCAAACAAATGAAATGTCATTCTCAATGGATCTTTCCTTTGCCTTAGGCTTTTAGCTAATAGTCCCTTTTGTTTGAAGATATTCATTTTGATATTATTAAGTGACTACAAGTATATTGCTGATAGTTTACAGTAAGGGAGGGGCATAGGAGTTAAAAATCTTTATGTTTCATTTCTAGATTTCTTCAGACAAATTAAAGTTAGGTACAAATTTAGTTATAAAATTTTTCTGAAAGAAAGCATTTTTTTAAACTTTCCTTTGAATCTTTTCTTTTAAAAAACATTATTTAGAGTGTGATCCAATCAATCTCAACAAACAGGTTGCAAAATAACCTAAATTATTTAAATTCTTTCCAAACCCTTCAAACTCATGACAGTATCTTGGAAAGGGAATTCTTCCCCAACTTTTAATTATCCAGGCTAATGGTGGCCTACAGTGTGTGAAATGTGATGAGGCACATAGGCCAAGTTCAATAACATTAAACTGGGTGTCAAGTGCCAGATGTTGTGACTGAGAACATCATTGGGATATAGACAGTAGCTGAGGCTCCATTCATTGACCATCATGAGTGAACCAATTTCCTACTCCCTAGGCAGTCATTGATTATTGTTCTGTTGGCAAGAAAGAGTAATCATTGAAATAAAAGTTGATGGTTTATTTTAAGACACTTAGAAAACTCCAAAGTTCTGTGATGCTTTTGTTGCAGACTTTCCCTACAAGAAAAATTTACAATATATGAGAATTAAAATATTCCAGGAAATTTAAGTTGATGACCTGTGACCCATCAAAAGATAAACAAATGTAAATAACTGGAAGAGGGAGACACCCCATTTATTGCTCTGTTACCGGAACCAAGCTGCCTTAGCAGTGGGAGCCGGCAGGAGCACTGGTGTCTCTCATCCCTCTGCTCCAAGTCAGTTGTGGCAGTTGCTCCTGAGAGCCCAATAACTGCCATTTTGAATGGACCAATCAGGTGCTAGGAGCTGATGGGTAGGTCCAATCAGCTCCAGGATTGAAAAAATGGTCCAGTCAGACTTATGGATGGTACTCTGAGAGAGGATATAAGTCAGGATCAGAGGGCCCTGAGGGGGGTTGGTGGGGAAGAAGGAAAAAAAATAGGGAGGAAAAAAGGGAAAAAAAAGAGAGGAAGCTAGCCCCAGAGAGAAGAGGCCCCTGATGAGAAGAACAGGAGAAGACGATGACATCAGCCCCCAGGAGAAAAAAGATGATGGTTCCAGACTCTGAAGAGAGAAGAAAAAGTCCATTCCTGGCCTCTGAGGAAGAAAGAAGAAAAGAAGCACCCAGGAGCCACCCTCCGAGCAGGAAGAGAAGCTGAAGGACTCTGCAGAGACTGGGCCTCCAGTCCTGTCTCTGACATAGCCTAAAAGGAGCACCAGAAGCTGTGGGCCTGGTGTCCCAAAGAGCTGTTTGTTGGTCTAACCCAATACTCACAAAGAGCTACCATCACTGATGCTTTGTGGGTGAGGTAGTCACCACTTGAGGATGCAGTGAGCTGTCTGTTTCCCCTGTTTGTAAAATAAAACCCATGTTTATTATTGTTATTCTTGTAACCTGAAGTCTCTTGCAATTGTGCGTGCGGGTCACAGACAGTGACCTGTCCTCTCAGCAGGCGCTGGCCTTTGTTTTTTTTGGCCTTTTGGCCATTTTGGGGGCTTTTTGGTGGCTCTTGCCTCAGAGCCTGAGCAGTTGTGCCCTATCTGCCCCTGTTTCATAACCAGGTTTAACCCTAATTTACTTGAACTCTCTTGCCTATCTGATACGGTTATGGCAGGAAAAAATAGCTCCAGAAGTTGATAAATAAATTGATGGCTATGTAAATTCATTTACCATCTTTAAATTTTAACAACAAACACAATCCAGCAGAAAGTTATTGGATCTCTCAATATGTTACAGGCACTGAAATTACAGAGTACTGTCCTCAGGGGATTCACAGTTAATGGAGATACAGTAAGTAAACTGCAAACTACAAAGCAAAAGCATAGGAGTGCTTTGATGGTGATAACAAAGGGCATAGTGGGAGTACCAGGAATAACTTCTAACTCAAAATAAAATCATCTCTGAGCTGCAGCTGGAAAAATAAGTAGAGTGTAGAGGAAAGTATTCCAAGCAGGGAGATAGCCTATATAAAAGCACAGAACTCTATGAGTTGATGGGACATTTGCTGATGTATAAATGGTTCAGTTTTCAAGGGAGTAGGGCTCAAAAGACAAGATTCATGAGTTGTCCCTGGAAATAAAGACAAAGACAAGCCCTAAAGGTTTTCTATGTATAGAATGATTTAGTACTCTAAGCAGATCTTACAGCCAATAATCAAGGTGCCTGATACATTTCTGATTCAGAACTAGGGACTCAAATGTAGTAACAAAAGAAAGAAAGAAATAACTTATACCTAATTCACACAAAAGGTGCTGAGCTGGAAACATGGTGAAAGACCTATGTCCTATTATTGGAATGCTCCTCATAGTTCGCCAAATAAAAAAACATCCTGAGAAGGTGGGTGGACAGATACTGTCATTATGAAATTATTTAGAGTCTTAATATTCAAAGTCTGCACACAAACAGCATCTGTCATCACCTGGGAGCTTGTTAGAAATGCAGAACCTCAGGCCACAATTCAGGCCTACTCAATCAGAATTTTCAGTTTAACAAGATCCCTAGGTGATTCTTGTGCACACTAGAATTGGTGAAGCACTGATTTACAGATCTCTCCATCCTACGTGCACATTCTAAACACCTGAGGAGACTTAAAAACTACATGGCAAGGTTCCCCCTCCAGAGATACCAGTTTAATGGATGAAGTACATCATCAGGCTTCTTAACTTTTAAATGACATTTCTGGGTATCAAGTAGAAAACAAAGGAAAAACAGATGCTTTGTGAAGAGATGGTTTTGACACTTAGTTTAAAAAGCTATGATAAATGAATAAATGGATAGCTATATGGGTTAATAAATAGAATATTTATGTGAAATTTTTTGGTAATCAACTATACAGTTCACACAACTATACAGATCACTAATGTAAGAGTAAAGTCTAGGATCAAGACATAAAGATATTTGGAGTAGAAATTTTGAAGTCATCAAGCATAGAGGTGATAATTAAGGCATAGAGATAGAGAAGAATATTAACAAAATGAGAAAAACATAGGTCAAGAATAGATACCTCTTGCATCACCAATTTTTAAAAGATAGACAAAGTCTAGCTCAACTTGAAGACTGAAAGTTTACTCCTTCCTTCCTTTTAAAATAAAACCCTCAAGATTGATTTAATGATGAAGAAATAATGTATACTAATGCACTATAAACTCTAAAATATTTCCTGAATTTCATTCCCAGCATTATTCAGTCTTATTTTGAGTCATTGAGCACTTTATATCAGTGCCTGACTCACACCCAAAAAACTACTCTGTGATAAAGTATTAAGGACATATCACTGAAAGAAGGGCTCTATGATATTTTGCAATGGTGCCCACCACAAAGGATCACAGGTGTGTCCTAATCATTCCCTGAACTTCACTTAATAATCTTTCATACCTACGGTTTTGTTTTCTATGTGCTTAAGTTCAGGGTAATTGCTTGGCCCTCCATTGAATGTGCAAAGTCTATTTCTACATTAGGTTGTTAGGAACAACCTGGCCTGGGAAAGACCTTCCAATTTCTGATCAGATGACACCCCCACCTGCATACAGAATTAGGACAATTATATAGACAACTGCTTTGGGGTCCAGGAACCTTAGTGAAATGTGACCAGATCCAAAGTAGACCTTACTGTGCAATACTATACCATATTCTTTCTGTAGAGAAGGTATACATTGAAAAATATATATATTGAGATGCCTCTGTGTTACACCTTTTTCTAAGAACCAGGAGGCTGAAAACACTTATCCTCTATCATCCTCCTAAGTCCCAAAGCACTGAACTGGTTCTAGGAGACTTGGTTCTTATGAACAGAAGAACTGTGAGTCACTTCCAAAGGTTATTCTCACAAGAGTCTCTCTTTTCTCAGGCCACATTTTCATTGACTACTCTAAAAATGACCTGAGTTTCACTTAATCTCTTAACAAAAACTAATTCTGTAAGTTCTTGCCTGTCATCAAAAATTAGTACCTTTTACACTTTCTTTTCTTCTTGTATTGCACTTCGCAAGCTTATTAAAATGTAGCAGCTGGAATGCAATGCAAAATAAATTCCAAGTTTGTGTATGTGTGTGTGTGTGTGTTTGTGTGTGTTTGTGTGTGTGTGGTGTTCATGCCCACACAGTCAGTGAAGCAGTGTTTAAGAGATTGGACTTTAGCATCAGATAGAACTGGCTTGGAATTCAGACTCCTATTCTATTCCATTCCATTCCATTCCATTCCATCCCATTCTATTCTATTTTATATTCTGTGACCATAGGCAAGTTATTTAACTTTGTTGAGTCTCAGTTTCCCCATCTGAAAAACAAATGCAATGGCATTGGCTTCTTGATTTGGGGGCGATCATTAAATGACACATGGTCACCTATCACTGTGCCCAGCCAATACCAGCTCAGGGTCAGGATACAAGGCCACCTATCAATCATTGTGCCCAGCCAATACCAGCTCAGGGTCATTTTACACAGGTAGGTTTATGCCATGTAGGTTTGTATCAGCAGCTTCATGGAGTCTCAGATAAGCTGCTCTGAAGATTGACTACCAATTTTTGAAGTGCCTCCCCAGGTATCCTAAAATGAATTGTGTGTCTGACCCATAGGTTGTATTTTAAATTGGACCACACCTGATATCTACGTGTCTTCACAAGAGGAAGTAATAGACAGCCAGAAACTTATTTTTATTCATTTGGATTCTCATAAACTGACTGGCTTTAACTACTGCAGGGGTCCCCTTCAGACCAATTCAGTATTAGTCTAGGGCAAATTCTGTATCTCTGTATAATGGCATAACAGTAAAAAGCACAGACACGAAAGCCAGACTGCCTGGACTGAAATCCTACTTAAGCCTTAACTGTCTGTGCAGTCTTGAACAAGTTACTCGACCTCTCTTTGCCTCAGTTTCTTTAATTTCAATATGAGATGATAGTAACAATATCTACTTTGTAGCATTTTTGTAAGACTAAAATGGATTAAAATATGTGAAGTTTTTAGAATAGTGCCTGGCATATAGTAAACATTTTATGGCTACATGTATACTTTATTTATAACTCAGATGAAATTAATTTTATAAACACTAATTGGTGATTTTCTGCCAACGCTGCGCTCAAAGTTAAAAAATGAAGCAGACCCTGACTATCAGTAGTAGCATGCAACAAAAAGACTGTATATGGGTGTATGCATGCATATATACATAACACTTTCATATGTGATGTGTTTTACATACACACATATTATATACCACATACTTCAGGCTGTAAAAATCCGTTACCTTTTAAATTCTGTGATTACTAATCTGTTCCCTCTGGCTTCCTTTATCCCCCTCCCAAAGCAATAATAAATGTCCCTTTACCTCTGTACTCACCTGCCTCTGTAGGAAGGATGCCAAGAAAGGTATCAATTGTAAGAACCGCCCTTTACTTGGTCCAGAGCCCCTGCAACAACTCACAACCTTTACTAACCAAATCATTGTCTAAGACCCACAGCTGTTAAGCTGAAGAACTCGAATCCATTCTAGTTATGTGAGTGGAGATACAGAGAAGTATCCCTAATTTGAGTAAAGAATAAACGTATGGTTGATGTTCAAATGCTTTCTAGTTAATAGAACATGATGGAAATGGCATTCTAACCTGGATGCAATTCTGGAGTACTGAATAACAATTCAAGAACAAAACTGGTGAAACACCTGTTAAGAGATGAGAGAAAATAATCTTCACAAGGTAGCTGCCATCTTAGGTGGCTTCGACCGTTCTTCTGCACTGCACAGGTAAGATATTTTGAAGATGAAGAGCAACATTGGCCACTTATATCACTGGCTATGAAGCAGCTTGTTCTCAAGCCCAAATACAGACTGTGGAAATTAGTGCCTTGATTTACCTGGCTCCCACTTCATATCCATGACCCTCCCCCAGTGTCTCAGCTCCCTGTAATGCCTGATCCCCTGACTCTATCCCTGGTCTTGTACTGGTGTCAGTCCAATGACAGAGGCGGTCCCTGCTCCCGGGTGACAGCCCTGTTGCCTCCTGAATCAAAGGCATTTCTGGAGTCCTTCTCTGTGTCCTTCCATGATTCCCTATTCTTTCTTGTCAAAGTGCTATCACATTGGCCGAATACCGAACTCTGTTTCAGGCCACTAACTTCATCCTTGGGTTTTCCTCTCTGCTGTTGTGTTGAAAGGATCATATAAGAGAATTTGCAAAAAGAAATAAAAGACCACTCAGCTAAAAGTGAAGTACTTCCCAGGAGGCATTTCAGTCAAAAGTGGTCCATCCCAGAACTGGCCATAAGTTAGTGGGGATGATAGGTATCTGAATAATCATTAGTGATTATGTTCTCTTTGAAAATAACTTACTAATTTCATTTTACTCCCAAATGACCCTCAAATTAGAGCTCTTTACCCCTATTATAAAGATGAGGAAACTGAGGTTCAGATAACTTTTTTAAACAGCACAAAAAGATTTAGCTTTTCTTGCCTCCCTTCCTCCTTGCTTTTATTCCCCTCATTCATTCCACCATTGGTGGCGTCCAACTTCCCCAGGGATAAGGCTGACCCTATAAGCAAATATGATGAGCCAAGCACAGATTTATTTTTCACTCCTAGGCGGGGGTTTCTGATGTATGAAACCAGTCTGCAAGGAGTGAGCAGCCCTAGTTTTCCCGAATTCCGTACATTTTATAAAGGGAAAGAAGAAAAGCCAATTACAGTGCTAAAAATAAAATGACCCCTGGAACCGCATCACTAAAGTTGTTCTTGCTCTGCTGTGTATAGCAAACTTCAACTTGGCAAGAGGTCATTCCTTCACAACGAATCTTTTCAAGTTAATTGATTTTACAAAATAGCAACAAATTAACCACTCAGTTATGTTGCCATTTCTTTTCAATTCTGACAAATAACCAAAGATGCTTGCCCTGCTGCCATTTTAGTTTAACTTACTGAGCAGGCAGCAGTAATCCAAATCAGCAAAGACAATGAATAATACATGAGGCATCAAATTTACATGACTAATTTGATTACTAATGAAAACTGTTTTCCTCTACTTGCCTGTTTTGTGTTTTGTTATATTCTGGCAAATGGTGTCTCTCATTATTTTGGAATCATGAATACAAAGTTCTCTACGAAAGGGTTTCCCTGGTAGCACAGGGGTTAAGTATCAGCACTATCACCACTGTGGCCTGAGTTTGATCCCCAGCCATATAACCCACATATGGCACAGCAGACATCTCCTGCCTCTCCCACTGCTCCCCTCAGCAGTGTATTCCAGTAAATCCATTTGTTCTGCTTCCTACTCTGTCTCTGGTGAATCCTCTTACCTCCCCTCAAACCTCTGGCCTACATTCCAGCTCTTCTAAGCAAAAAAAAATAAAATAAAATAAAATAAATAAATAAAAAACTTTAAAAAAAATTTCTCCACGAAGAAATAATTTTCCATTTCTGTGGACAAGTTCCAGGTAGTTTCTCTGAAATAAGTGATTTCCAAGAAATTATTTAAGGTCCTGCATTGTTATTTGAATGCTGACACTATCTGCAACTTAACAAAAGGTGACTAGAAAGACAAGTAAAAGATACTCTCATTCTAGAAAATGAATTAATATTTTCAGATTTTTCTCAGAACAGATTTTTAAAAATATTTTATTTATTTTTGCATAGAAGAACTGGGGCAGAGGCCAGAGGTGTGGGGTGCAGGGGGAGAGGATTCACCAGAGACAGAGTGGGGAGCAGAACAGGCAGATCTACTGAAATGCAGTGCTGAGGGGAGCAGCAGGCAAGATAGGAGAGGTCTGCTGCATCATACATGGATTAGCTCCCTGGCTGGGGATCTGAACAAGGGCTGCAGCAGTGATTCCAATGAGACTTAAGGCCACCAGGCAGGCCCTCAGAGCAGGTTTCAGTAACTTGTGCTTTTTCTGCATGATCAGGGTGTAGTGAAAAATATATATCCATAAAGCACTAATCCAGATATTGTCCTTAATTTGGTACTACTGCTACATATGTTCACATTTGAAATTCAGGGAAGGCTTTGAATTTCTGGAAATTTGATCTCCATTTAGTCATTCAGCATATAATATCGTATTTAAAATGTAATTTTTATTTAAAATGTTTAAATACATATTTTAAATGTAATGACTTATTCTTCAGGATGCGTTCCCAGCTTAATTCTTCCCACCCCCAGTAACAGTGTGATTCATTACCCTCAGATATTCTTTACTTTCCCATTAAATTTATTGTCCCTCCTTTATTACATCAAAGTAAATGGCACTTAGCAGCGGACATTGGTCCTAGAAGTTACAATTGGGTTCCCTGGGTGTGAGGGGGCATTTATTTTAGCAATAAGTAATAGGGTAGGATACATGTTAGGATTTTCTAGAGAAACAGAACCAAAGGAGATGTGTATATATACAACAAGATTTGTTATACAGAATTGGCTCACAAGATCAAGGAAGTTGAAAAGTTCCACTTTCTGGCATCTGAAAGCTGGAGATCTGGGATACCTGGTGTGGTAAATGCCATTCCAAATCTGTGGACCTGAGAAGCACTGATGGTGTAAGTCCCAGTCTAAGGGATTTCCAAGACCAATGTCCCAGTTCAAGCACTCAAACAAATTCAACCTTCCTCTACATTTTTGTTCTTCTGGCCTTCAACAAATTGAATAATCCCTATGTACTTTGGGGAGGAAAACCTGCTTTACTCAATCAATCTACAAATTCAAAAGCTAATCTCTATGAGAAACACTCATATAGACACATCCGGTTGTTTGACCAGATATCTGGAAGTCCTGTGGCCCAGTCAAGTTAACACATGAAATTAACCATTTGAGATATATAGTTAAACATACTATGAAAACTTCTATTGCGAAATAACCGTAGGTATACTCTAACCAGAAATACTTGAGGCTCTAGAGCTGAGGTGAAGCATGGATAGGTCAGAGGCAAGGCACGGTGGGGTAGAGGTGAGGACTGGCTGGAACAGAGACCTTCCTTTTACCTGTTTTGTCCTCAGCTATCAAGTATTTTAAGGAATATAGATCTGATGCTAGCTACACTCCTGGTACTTTTCAGGAAGTGTGAGCTTAAACTCTTTGCCTAGCATTTGTCAAAACATTACCAAGAGGAGAAACATTCAAAGCAATTCCTTGAAAACAGCTATTCCCCTTTCTCAACATAATCTACAGTATGACCTGAATCAGGGCCAGATTAACATTTTAAAGATCACAGGAAATGAGAAGATCATGGTGTCTCCTCCAGGCATATGTAACTTGAAATAAGTAATTTTAAGTAACTTAAAATTACATAAAGCATGAATGAATACTAAAAATTAAAATCTCTTTTTCTTGATTTTTGATTGAATAATTTGATTAGAAACTGTTTTCTTTAATAGACAAATAATTTGCAGGTGCCTTACACCTAGTTTAGACTGTCTTTGGTTTAGTCTTGCACACTCCAGAAATTAAGCCCTTCTGGCAGAGGAAAAGGTACCTAGATAAATTATATTGGCCCCCAGAATCTACCACTACTGGCAATAGAACTGATTCTCAGAAATTATTTCTTGGTAAGAGACCAATTTCTATCAAGGGATAATTTTAAAGATAAGGTTATCAATATGCCATAAGTATATTATCTAAGACATTCTCATAGAAGTAATATATATATTATGGATTTTATATAGTGTAGATTTTGTGAATCATAAATAGAAACTCAAGTTTCTGTTTCCAATTGAATACAAATATATGGACCCAAAAATGTGATCTCCCATGACTAGCAAAAGGCTCATTTTGATAAATGGTCTCTGTCTTCACTATTTGATGGCTACACTCTTATTTTTCTTTTATTCCCTCACTCTTATCTTTTCATGTAACCCTCTAACCTCCTAAATCCTATATAAGACATTGTGAATTAGATGAAATACACTAATTAGGTTTGCTTCTAATATAGTTACTTCATATATTGATAGTATTTGTAGTTCTTACACATTTCCTCTCCAAAACAGGCAAAAATCTTGTCATGTTAACTTAGGTAAAACATACTGACAACCTATAGCTTTGGTTTACTCTAAATGGTGATATTCTGGGTGATTTTTTATATCTTCCTTCTTTGCATGTTTATTGAATTTTCAAAATTTTTTCTAATGTCATGTACCAATTTCATAATCTCTAAAAATAATTTAGAAAAACTTCACAATAATTCTGTACTGGATAATTACAATAAAATGTGAGAATCCTTAATTCAGAATTTATGATAGAAGGTTAAGATAAATCAGTGAGACACTGAAATTTCAGTAGATATTTATACAATATGTTCGACATATCCTACTTCCCATTGATTCACTATAAATAACCAAATTATTTTAATTTTTTTCCAGAGATCCTACATTTTTAAGATTAACACACACCTAATGTATCACAAACATCCAGTTTTTATAAGCAGTGTTTGAGTCCTTGATATTTTATGCATATTACTGGTAAGATTTCATAAGATTATGAAAAGGAATCCAATAGTCCCAGTGTATTGTAACGCTTTGAGTACTACCAGGGGAGCACCTTTGATTCTTCCAGATTAGATGGAAAAGTAAATGTCATCATCCCCCACTGAAACCCAAGATCAGACTGGGAGATGGAAAGAACCCAGTAAATAGAAAAATATAAAATAAATATCCTCAGAAGTTCCAAAGGCTATGATCTAAATGTTTTCAAGACAGAAAAATAATCACACTTTAATATAAACTTCAGTCTTCTGTCTGCTATCATAAGTCTACCTGGTGAATGTTTGGGTTAGGGGTGCAGTCACTTGAATTAGCAGTCAGATGTCTGACATAGAATGGATTTGGACTGAATGTCAATCTCAGTGTTATGAATGTCAGATTGATTTCAGTAAGTAATTAGGTTCTGAATTCTTATCGTGATGCTGCCTGAATAGAAAAGGCAATTGATCATCCAGAGAAGCAAACTGAAAAGCAGAAAGATAACTGGAAGGGGATCAGGAGACTAAACTGGATGCCTTGTCTGACTAATTTTACCACTAGGAGCAATGGTTTCCTTTTCTATGCTATGAAGTCATTGGATTATGTGGTCTCTAAGGATTCTTCAATAGCTGCAGTTCAAGAGATTTCTGAATTGAAACAGTGTTCTTCTCTCTCCCAGACTTTATTTGGTAGCCATCAAATAGTCATTAACTCTGGTTACCAGCCATTGTGCTTGTACACAGAAATCTGACCTCACTGGTGTCCCCTTGGATTTAAAATTGCTGGTGATAAGCTCCTAAGAAGTAATTATTCCTGCTACCCTGGTGTGCAGCTTCAATTTATGGCAATTACCCATGATTAGTCATAGCTTCCATATTCCTTTACTCTTTGGTTTTAGCATTCACAAAAGGCAATCATTCCACAAAGGTCAGTGTGCAACAGAACAAATATATCTGGGCTACCAATAAAAAGTATCTCACAGTTTTTCCTATTAATTGCAAAGAAAGGATGGGGTCTTGTTTTCGACATCACGACATCACTCAGGCTGGAAGAATTTTTGCCAAAAAGAAAAATAAATTGAGAGAGAATCCTAGAGGACCTTGAGATTAATTTTATGTATTCTATTTTAAAATTATCACTGATAAATATTTCTGTTCTTTGAGGTTTCAGCTGTTATCCTATGGCTTGTCTTTCTGTTTTCATTTCAGCAGATAATTGCCTGCCTCCAGATATTGTTCTTTTTATAGAGAGAAATTTCTCATATCAGATTTTAAGTGCTTTCTGAAATTAACTCTTGGGTTTCCACTTTGGCAGTCCGGAATCAATCTGTGTGGAGGATGCTACAAGTCTCTTCTCTTTTCTCCTTTCACTCTAACTGAACATTTGTACTTGACACTTGATATTTCAGAGCTTATTGAGGAAATAAAATGGCATAAACAAAACTGAAACAAGTTGTTTATAGTATATTCTACAATATTTTTCTTTTTACATGAATTACCAAATATGTAGGGAAACATCAAGCCAGCACAGTTCAAGCAGCAAAGAGTGCTGAATAGCTTCTATTCATGGAAAAATGAAGGAATAAACACTTATTTTCACTGACATTTTACAAAACACTTTCACCACAAATGTGACTATAACAAGAGTCATTTGGTCAATAAAACATATTTTGGTGTAACTTTCAAATCCTTCTAGGACTGTGGGAGTGTGGAATGATAATCAAATCTGTAGGCTCTCTGGACCTTTCTAGATTGGGTAGGTAAAATTTCAGGTCTTCATAGGGGAAAGAGCTGAAGAAGATTTCAACTAGCAGAAAAAAGAAGTTACTTTTGCTGAAAGAGACCTCCGAGATCATTTTAGTCCAGGGGCTTCTAACCTACTATCCACAGGCTAAATGTAGTCCAGAGACAGTCTTTGTGTTTTAAAAATGTGAAAGCCTCTAATAGCCTCGGCGTGGACATTTGTTCGCTACAGGCCTCGGTACTTAATGCCAACCCAACTGGTTCTGCATTCCACACTGCTGTTTGTCCCTGCCAATATCTGCATTTGAGACTTGTGATTTAGAGCAACTCCCTGGAGGCTGTGACAACTGAGCCTCAAAGAAGGACACCCAGGCAGAGGGAGGATTAAAGCAGTTTCACAACTGGAATCTAGCCTCAGGCCATTTCAAATAAGCAATAATAATTTGCTTTCAAACAACTGGAGAACTAAAAACTTTTTAATTGCCTTCTAATTTTAGTTCACATGAGTCCATATCTACTTCCTCCTCCCCATACTAGGTTCAGAAAAATAGAGCTGATCGCAAAGGAAATTAGACCCTGAGTGACTATGACTTGCTTAGGGTCACACAACTACCAAGGCTAGAGCCACTAAATTGTCAACAGTTCTGAATGAACCAACAACACAGTCAATAGTGCCCTAAAATGGAGTTCTCAACCGGGGGTGACTTGACCCTCCCAGAGACATTTCACAATATTTGGTGACATTTGGGGTCATCGGGATTGCTGTGTACTTTGTCAGTGAAAGCCAGAGATGCTGGTAAATATCAAAAAATACACAAGACAAGGAATTACCTGGCCCAAAACTTCAATAGTGAAAACCTATTTAGACAATTAGACAAGCAGAAACATCGAAAACTATTGTTAAAGGAAAGAGTGGTGGGTTTCAATAAATGAGCCTCTAAACGTTTTAATGTGACTCTGAATGTCCATCTCTGACACATCATATTCTATTATTCTACAATTAGCAATTGCAAAAAATGAAAACCAATGGAAGAAAATTCACATTTGAGGGACAATCAGGCAAGAAGATAGTAGGAAGGACATGGATTTCTGAGTCAAACTCCTTGGATCTAAATTCTGACTCTCCCATTTACTAATTTGGGCAAGTTAGTTAACCTTTCTCATTTCAGTGCTTTCCCACACTTATTTCATCTGTAAATAGATAAAATTACACTTTACTTATAGAAGGATTAAATGGCCTACCCCATGTGAACTCCCAACACATACATAGCATTTAGTAAATGTTAGCTGCAATCACTGCCTAATTTCATCTTCCCCACTCTCCCCAGGAAGAAAGAACTGATGTCCTAGTTTTATGGACTGTTCTGAAGTGTTTGCAGCATCAGCAACTTCAGAGCAGACTGGGTAGAGGCAGAAATGTCTCCACTGCCTCCGTCCCACCACACCACACTCCCCCTCCCTCCCTCACCACCATATTCATCTCAAATTTTGTAATTTAATAATTTAACTATTTTTCTTCTTTAACAACAAAAACCTGTAATATTTAAATTTTTACAACATAAAGCCTTTATGTTTTTTCATAACTTAAGTCATTTATTTCCTGCAATGGAATGCTTTACATTCCATCAAACTGTAGGGACTTCCCACAAGTAATGGATGAATTATAAATGAAAACATAGCTTTATAGTAGAGAAAATTTGTGTACTCTTCCTTAACTAAGTGATCAAATTAACATACCAATTTAGGACAAACACCACTTCCCTCCTAATTTCATACAATGAGAACATAACATAGTCCCTTAAATTACATCCTTGCTAAACCATAAAATATCAGAGAAACTGAAATTTGTGTATGTTCTTCCAAAACATCAAGGTCATAGTGACAAAGAATGGATGAGGTACTATTACAATTAAAATTTTTTTAAACTACAGAAGATGTGGCAACTAAACAATGTATAAGACTTGACTGGATTGTGAAACAGGAGAGGCAATAGCTATAGAGGACTTCATTAGAAACACGAATAAAATGTAATACAAGCCTGGATTACACAGTCACATTATATCAGTGTTAAACTTTCTCATGTTGGTCATTCTACAATAGTTAGGTAAGAAGATGTTTGTATGCTTTGGGGCATGAAATATTGATGTTTGATGATAAAGGTAGTGGTAATACTTGTAAACCAGCCCTCTGGGAAAAATACAAATCAGAACCCAGGTTTGTAGTGTTTGGTTATTTCTGTGATGGAAATATTTCCACCATACCTTCTGGAGAAGGAATTGTATAACAATTCCATTGGCTAAATGAACACCTAGTTATCAAAAAGCAATGAGACCATCACCAAGATACATAATATTAAAACTACTGAGAGTTCAAGACATTCATCTGGCCTTTAGGCACGTGAAAAAATACTCAATTATATTTATTATAAGGGAAATGCAATCAAAACCACAATGAGCTATTACCATAACCCTGTGAAAAAGGCCCCATCAAAAGGTCTGGAAACAAGTATTGATGAGAGTGTGGAGGAAAAAGAAACTTCATGCACTAATGGTGGGAAAGTAATTTGGTGCAGCCTATGGAAAAGAGTGTGGAGATTCCTCAGAAAATAAAAATGGAAATACCGTATCACCCAGTATAGGCTAGGTATTTATCTAGCATAGATAGTAGTTATTTATGCTAGGTATTTATCCAAATAATAGGAAAACAGTAATCAGTAAAGTTTTATGCACTCCTATATTCATAGCAGCATTATCCACAGTAGCCAAATTATGGAACTAATCTAAATGCCCATCAACATACTAGATAAAGAAATTGTGGGATATGTACTTAATGGACCACCACTACTCAGCTGTTTAAAAAGTGAAATGGTTTCCTTATGGAAAAAAAATGGTTTGATCTTGAGGTGATTGTGCTAAGTGAAATAAGTCAGAAAGTGAAAAAGTGTCTAGATGACTTTACTCATTTGTGGAATATAAATAACTAAAGAAAACAAATTGGTAAAACAGCCAAAATAATTCTTAAACTCCATGAAAAATAAACTAGTTACCAGAAGGAATGAGAAGGGGGAAGAAAAGAGGGGACATGGGAGGGAAGGTGATAAGGTACTTGCACTGGAACATTGGTGGAGGGTGAATGAAGCATGTGCACATACGGAAGTGTGATGTTGTACTTGCCAAATTACATAGTTATATAAATGATTGGCAAATAAATAAATGTGAAAAAGAGCTACTTCTGATCATTTAAACACTGGGAACATTGGGAACACTCTTAGCACTGAGAGATGCTTACAGTGTGAGAGATCACTGAGCACAAATTTAATTAAAGGGTAAAGGCTGACAGATTGATTGCTTGGGCATGCTTATACTCCTGGGCATGCTTATAGAGTGAAGTGGTGAATGGAATAGTGACACTATTTAAATCTCTCTCTCTCCCTCCCTTCCTCCCTCCCTCCCTCCATTTCCCTCTCTCCCTCTTCCCTCCCTTCTTCCCTCCCCCCTCTCCCTCCCCCTCTCCCTCTTTCCCACTCTTCCTCCTTCCCTCTCCCTCTCCCTTCAACCCTCCCCCTGCCTTCCTCCCTCTCAAGTTTCAGAGTCAGATTTATTGAAGCCATCTAACTATAGGTCTATTCTCTTCTACTACTTCACATCTGTTTCTAGAAGATCCCTTAGCTGAGGACCACAATTGAGAGGCCCTACATCTGAGGACTGGAGAAGGTTGAGATAGCAGTGATAGAGACATGGAAGAGACTGAGTTTAGTCCATGTTATGGGAGATGAGAGCTAAGAAAAATTTGGTAGCGGTAATTAAAGTACCAAATGATATATTAAGTCAGGAAAATAAATGTTCTGGTTGACTGCAGATAAGACCTGAAAGCCCATGAAAGAGCAGCACCTTAGACCCTATCAGGAATTTAGGAAACTACGAATAAGACCTAAAAGCCCAAAAAGGATATATATTTTTTTAATATATATATTTTTATTGTTATTTATGTCTTTTACATTTTGTATTCCCCTTGGGTAGCCCACCACCAATTCAACCGTGATCCATCTCCATGGTCCCTTGTGTTCTTTTCTATTCCATTTTGTGCGCTTTTCCTTCCCCTCCGCCTCCCCCGTCCCCCACTCCCCACCCCCCCAACCCCCGCTGATTGTCTCTCTCCTATTTGGTTTCCTTATAGTCCTGTTATGAGTGAAACCATTCGATATTTTTCTCTTTCTTTCTGG
>PVIJ01016046.1:0-34098 GCA_004024925.1 Scalopus aquaticus
TTCCCAAAAGTGGTATTGCTGGGTCGTATGGGAGCTCCATGTTTAGCAATTTGAGGAATCGCCATACAGCTTTCCATAGTGGCTGGACCAGTTCACATTCCCACCAGCAGTGTAGAAGAGTTCCTTTTTCTCCACATCCTTTCCAGCATTTGTTGTTGCCTGTATTTTTAATGTGTGCCATCCTCACAGGTGTGAGGTGTTATCTCATTGTGATTTTGATTTGCATCTCCTTGATAATATTTGATGACAACTAAATATTTTTTTTAAAGATTTGTTTATTTATGCATACAAGCTGGGGTACAGGCCAGAGGCGTGGGGCGATGAGAGGGTTCACCAGAGACAGAGTGGGGAGCAGAACAGGCAGATCCACGGAAATACACTGCTGAGGGGAGCAGCGGGCGAGGCAGGAGAGGTCTGCTGCGCCATGTGGGAATTTCCCTGGCCAGGCGTCGAACTTGTGTCGCCGCTGCCGACAGCTCCTTAGCACAGTGCTTAACCGCTGCGCCACCAGGGAGGCCCAACAACTAAATGTTTTTAAAGAATATTAGAAGTGCAGTAGACTGCGAATATTTATAGGTGAAATAGATTCTTATTCTCTGTAAAAATAGATTGATAGAGGAATCCATCCTTTCACAGTCAAGGAGAATGGTCTGTTTTTATCACTGAGATCCGTGTGTGTGAATGTTTTGTTTTTAACAGCTGTGAAAGGTGTTACACTCAGTATCATAGCTCTAGACATGAGTGGTTACATGCAAGCTTAGTGAGGTAAATCCCCTTGGCAGCCTCATAATGACTAGTGGAAGAAGCGTGGATACAGGAGCCCGGGAGTGGGGCCCTACCCTGCGTCTCCCATCCACCTGCCTTCGGTAGGTCTCTGGCATACCTGAGCCTTGAACCGTGAAACGACTAGTGATCATGTGCAGAATAAATACTCAGCCCAGAACTGTCACAAGGTGGACGAGGACATGCCTTGCCATTCCACCAAGAGATTTTAGCTGTTGTTCAGTTTGTCCAAACAGTGCATCTTAGCTCTGACTAGTGGCAGCTGGTGGGAGGAGGTGGATCTAGGGGCTTGGCTTCTGTGCTCCAGTCTAGCCGCTCTCCGACTTCATCACTGGACGGATGCAAAATGCTGCGCTCCTGGTTCTAATGCTGTGCCCCCCATGCAGGCTGTGAGCACTTTTGCAATGACCGTGGGGTGATCGTGGACTTCAACACTGCAGACCCGCTGATCCGCTGGGACTCCTATGAGAACCTGAGTGGAGATGGAGAAGGTATGTGTGGTTACCTGGTATCAGTTTTCTGAGGGAAGGGCCGGGAGCAAGGAGCCTGTTAACATTTAGATGAGAAGTGTCCTTGCCATCTGCTCAGAGAAACCCTGCTGTCTTCGTGGAGGTCCAGCACCCATAGTTCTGAGTTTGAGGGCTCTTGTGAGAATCACGTTTGGGGAATTATTTTTTAAAATAATTTATTTATTTATGTATATGTATTTTACATCATTGTTCATTTTTGTATGTTTGCTTTCTTTTCTCAGGTGTAGTCTCCATAGAATTCCCAATTCACTAATTCATCCGTGCACCATCAGCATAATCCCTTGTGCTCTTCCCTCCCCTGTTTTGATCCCTCTTCCCCCACCCCCTTGCAGGTTGTCTGTTTATTTTTGTTTTGTTGTGTTATGTTTTTTATTGTTAATATTTTTCCCCTGATCCCTTTTTGGGTTCCCCTATATTCCTCCTATAAATGAAACCATCTGATATTTATTTTTCCTTCTGCTTGTTTCACTGAGCATAATCCCTTCCAGCTCCGTCCATGTTGCTGCGAATGGTGTTAATTTATCTTTTTTTGATTGCTGAATAGTATTCCATTGTGTATATATATATCTTCTTGACCAAGTCATCTATTTTTGGGCATCTGGGTTGTTTCCAAGTCTTACCTATTATAAATAGTGCTGCAGTAAAAATAGTGCTGCAGGGGTGCAGGTATTCTTTTGAATTAATGTTTTTATGTCCTTTGGGTATATCTTTAGGAGTGGAATTGCTGGATCATAGGGTAGCTCCATTTTTAGTAGTCTGAAGAACTTCTACACAGTGGTTGGACCACTTCACATTCCCACCAGCGGTGTAGGAGAGTTCCTTTTCACCACATCCTCACCAGCATTTGTTGTTTCCTATCTTTTTAATATGTGCCATTCTCACTTGTGTAAGGTGGTATCTCATTGTGGTTTTGATTTGCATTTCCCTGATTATGAGGGATGTTAGGTTGAACTCTTGATACATCAGCAGCAGGTGGAGGCATCAGTGAAGTCACACATCCAAGAGCGTCCTGCCCGAGCTGTGTGTTTCTCATTCTTCCCTCCTGTCAGTGTATGCTGAATGCTAAACATCTGGTCACAGGCAGCCATGTGTTATCTTTGTGCCCTTGGATAGCAGCTATCTGGATTTTATTTCTTCTTTGTGCTTTTTGCTCTAGTGTTCTGGTTGTATGGGTGCACCACTTTAAGGTCTGTATTTGTGAGTCCATCTCCCCCAAACCTGTTCTCTGCTTGCCCACTGAATATGCATAAGACTCAGCCACAGCAACATCGGGGAGGGGGATCTGCATGCACGTTGGGGGCAGGGGTGTCTGCTGGGCTTAATGACAAAAAACACTGAGACTTATTTCAGTGGGATTAGGATTTCTTCTGTGACTCCTTTGAAGGGACTGGAAGGGGTGATCTGTGGGGCCACTCAGACTGTAGTCCAGCTGGTACACTGCTTCTCTGCTCCTGCTCCTGGAGCCTCTAGGACCTCAGTGTCTCCTGGGCTCAACTCAGTATTTCCCAAGAATATAGACCTTCTTGGTGGCTGGAGACAAAGTGCTGATTCTTGTTGTACTTGAGGCCTGGCCTCCAAGTGCCATGTTAATGTCGCACAGCAAGAGTGGCCCCTGAACCATTTATGACCTGACTTCTCCTCTAAACCCACTTTGAGCCCCTGAATGTATTTTGAAGCACCTTTTTCTGTGCCCAGGTCACTGAGCACACTTGCTCCATCAGAGGTGTTTCCAGAGTGCACTTGACCTTGTGAAGCTCATGTAGGGCTCCAAGTTCTCACTGTTTTATCGACACCACCTCTGAGGTCCCTGCCACCAGAGCCCGGAAGTCCTTAGCCTTTGGTCCTTGTGCAGCTCTCTCTCCAGAAACACATGATTTCTGTCCTTGTATGGGACTTGCCCTTCTTAAATTTTTCTTCTTCCCGGCTCCCAGCATTCCTCTGGGCCTCCGAGACTGCTAGCCTGTGCAGGTGGATACTTCCTTCCTACTCCTTGGCTCTCACCAGTGACTGCAGGCTCTGCTGGGGTCCCTTACACAAGGGTACAATTGGCTCCTGCTCCCAAGAGGACTGGGACCTGGGAGAAGGAAGCAGAATCTCAGCTAGTTTACACCAGAAGGTCCATGAGCTTTAGTGCTCAGAGCTAGTTAATGCCATTTAAAGTGTTGAGGTGTAAAGGAAGGTTTGGTGGATTATGAATCACTTTCTTCCCTCTGGAAAGTCGTGTATTACAGCATTCTCTTCTCCCCTTCTCCCCACCATCTCTAGTCCCTACTGGTAAACAAAGCAAAACAAAACTCAGCAGCATTGACTTAGGCTGCATTTATCTTTAGACATCGCTGCCGTCGTGGAATGGAGCACTCCATGACTGCCTTAATGTCTGAGTGTGACCATCTGTTTGTATTCCAAGAATGGGACCAGCAGTGGATTTTTTCAAATGTGCAAGCAGTCCCAAATGCCCTGTCTCTGTTGCAGAGAGGCACCTCTCCTCTTGGTCGGTGGTCCTGGTGGGGTAGTGGGGAGCTGACTGTGCTCAGCATTTCCTGGGCAAAATACTCTCTCCTGGAAAGAGAGCGAAGTGGTGGTGCTGGGGTGCAGTATGGCAGCCTGCTGAAGCCTCACATTTTAATTCATGCTCCCAAGAACCTATAAACCCACCTTAAGGATAAAAGGATCAGTTCCTAAAAGAGATCAAAAGTGAGATACTGATGGGGGTGGGGGGAGGTTGTCCCTGAGGCCTTCTGGCTTGCAAAAGGTCTGTGGTCAGAGGGGAGGCTGCGTGGTGGTCCTGTGTTCCCGACCACAAAGGACCGACACTGTGAATGGGGTGGGAGTCAGTCCCATCTGGCTGCAAAGTACAAGGTCTGCACTGGTCCCAGGCCAGTGAAGCCTGCACACAGTGGAGTCCACATGAGGTGGTTAAAGCAGAATGAAAAGTGACCCCCAGTCCCAGACACACACACACACACACACACACACACACACACACACACACACACACACACACTGCTTGAAGTTTTCTGGAGGCTGCTTGTTCCTCATGGACCCCAGCCTCTGCTCGGGCAGGGAGGGAGAGGCCATGGGGGGAGGATCCTTGGTGTCCCGTAGGGAGACATAGCCCGGGAGAAGTTGGGTGTGCTGCCTGCTAATGGGAGACAGTCACTTCATCTCCATGGTGCCGGCTGCTGGAAGTGTCCTGACACCAAATTAGCAAATACTAAGCATTGGTCTCTGGAGAATGCAGGGCCCGGCTCCCGCTGGCCACTGTTCAAAGCATTTCCATCAACAATACACCACCTTGTTTTCTGTGTTCTTTCTAAAGACACCTTATCTAGTATTCTTGTTGATTCATTCACATCGATGGTGGCCAACAGCACTGTGAGTCCTGAACGAAGCTTCCCTAACACGTATCTTCTCTGGGAGGCCCAGCGTAGCCTGCTTGCTCCGAACACTAGACAGCACTTGAGCACTGTCTCAGGGGTCATTTTAAACAGGGAAGTCACCAACAAGGGGCGCAAAGCTGCAAAAACTGTTGCAATAAATAGTCCCAAAGAGAGAGACTTATTTGGTGTGAGACTGAAACAAGGTGGTGGAGTTTAAGCCCTGCAGGGAGTGCGCTCCTGACGGTGACTCAGAATTTCTGCTGCTCTGCTCCTGCTTGCGAGTGACCATGAACATGCCTCAGGTGCTGCCGATCTGAGGTTTTGGGTAAATGATTCTCCATGAGTAGGTATATTTGCTGACATGGAGTCATGAATAAGGCATCCATTGTGCTTTTTAAAAAATCATCTCATTGCTTTTATCTCTTTGGAGGGACTGTGCCCTTTGGGCTCAGGGACCATGACCAGTTCAGCTCAGGAGGTGTGGGAGCTGCAACTCTGCACCAGCTGCCCAAGTTTGGTTCTTGCCTCCCCACTTGTGCTGTGTGGTCTGGGACCCGTTACTTGACCTCTCTGTGTCCTCTTCTCCTCTGCCTGGTGGAAATAGTAGTGCCAGAGCTGCTGAGAGGATGCAGGGACATGGTGCAGGTAGCAGGGTCTCATCAATGTGTTGTTATTTCCTCTGAAGTCCAGAAGTTGGTGGGGGAACTGGTCTCACAGAGTCCATGAAGATTTTCGTAGGACCTTGAGTTGTCTATGGGAGCAGCACACGTCTCCTGTACTGTCAGGCTACTAGCATACTATGGCCCACCATGTGTGCTGGGGCCTGTGATAATGGTCGACACCCCCAAGCTCTGCTGACTTTTGTCCTACCCAGACCTCCCCTCATCTCACCTTTTTGCTGAAGCTACTCAGTGATGCATTACAGAATGCACACCAGGCGTCCCGCAGGCCTTCCCTGCAGGACCACATCTGTTCTGATGGCTGAGGACATGCCCACAGACTCATGTGGGTTCCAGAATTTGGGATGTCACCCCCAGAGACCACGAGCTGGTACATCGCCATTGCTCACTCCTGTTTGGAAGGTCCACATGTGACAGGGTCTCATTGTCAGGCGCTGTCCCCTCTAGCTCCTGTGCACCTGACCTCAGCCCTAGGCTAGCAAACAGCCTAGGCTGGCATTGGGGCTGTGGTGGCCTCTCTGTGGGTATTTTCTCTGCTCTCTCAAGGGGCACATTCTTGAGTGAACCTCACTTTCCCTATCTGTAAAATATGGAAATCTGTGAGTAAAACACACATCATTCTAGAGACAAGCCTCCAGCTCCATCAGTTCTTTTTTATTATTTCACATACAGTTTCATGTCTTCATGCATCTCACGTTTCCTCAGGGTCTTGCCATGTCTCTAATGCTGTAATGGACTCGGTGAGGAAAATAAATGGACCTTCTCATGGGGAAGATAATGTGTGTGTATGTATGAATATGTATTTGTGTTTTTATAGACATATGCACGCACACATATGGTGTGTGTACAAGCACATGCATGTGTATCTACATATATGGGTGTATGTGCACATGTGCATATTTGTATAGGTGGTGTGTATATATGTATATGCATACTTGTGTGTGCATGTGTTTATAAATTTGTGTGTACATGTGTGTATATATGTATATATGTGTGTGTTTCTACCTGCATGCTTTTATGCCTACAGATATAGGTTATGCCACACGCCATTACTAAAGTATGTGTCAGGAATCAGAACGGTGTTGAAGAGAAGGAACTACAAGCGTGTACAACCCAGAGGGACTCATAGAAAAGAAGATGACTCTTGCAGACAGGGAATGCAATATGGGGGTGTGTGGTACCTATCCATGACACAGAGTATGGAGAGCTGGATAGTTATTGGAGGAAGTTCGTCTATTAGCCTGCTGGACATTGGGTATATTGGGCGAAGGAAAGCAGGCTGAACCCAATCAGGAAGCCTTGTGTTTTGGACTGGCTCTTTGTTGGGTAGCAGTGGGGATCCCTGAGCAACCTGGCTGGAGGTCCAGGAAGATGACACAGGTGCCCTGAAGAGTGCCAGACTGAAAGGAATGGAGGCAGTGAAGAACTCCTTGGAGGCGCTGGTAGGAGCTGCTGGGCTTGTACTTCATGGTTCTGCATGGACAGTAGACAGCTCCCTGTTCAGGAGATAGGTGAATGAGACTCCATGATAGTTTCAACCCATGACCATACAGCCAGAGAAGGTTCTGGAGCAGTCCAGTTGAACTTGAAGAGTAGACTCTCCCATACCTAGGTTCTTGACCTTGACCTATGAGTTTCTGACCACAGGTGAAACTCTTACCAATGCAAGTATGTGTGGACTAGAGGCCACTGTGTAGTTGGGTTAGTGTCTTTTAAACATGCAACATTGGAACACATTGTTTTGGCACACGCAGGGCTGACCGCAGTGCGTGCCGAGGGCTTTCAGATCTCAGCACCTCCACAATAGGGTGCTGTCCGCCTATCCTCCCCTCAGGTCCTCTGCCAGGATCCTGGCCTTTGGGCAGCTAGTGAGGACAATTAGGTCTGGAAGCCTCTGACTGTGGGTGTGTGTGGACTTGGCTGTGGAACAGGGTGTCAGAAGTGCCCATCAGGCAGTGGCATTCAGGTGTTGCCCTTTTGGACGTGGCATTATGGACATTGACAGTGTTTCTGCTCAGATTGTTGTGGATTTTAGGATTTGGAAAAGTGAGCAAGCTTCAACAACTTAGCAGGAGAGGGCCCCCTGGACTCTGGCAGCTCAGACCTTTAGTCCCAGCTCTGCCCCTGTCTGAGGTGGTCTGGGTGTGGCACCAGTGAGCTGCCTGGACTGTGTCGGTGCCTCCTGCGGTTGCAGTGGCCGCTCAGGGAATGGCTGGACTGTGTCCTGGACAGCGGAGAATTTCTCCAGATCATACTCCGTAGCCAAGCTTTTCTAAGCACTGCTTGTGTAGTTCATGGAGAAGCTGCTGTTAGGGAGCAGCCTGCACATGTGAAGTGATGTAGGCATTTGCCATTTAGACTGGCGAGGTGGACACCGGGCTCCTGCGGCCTCCTGCCCTCCCAGCCCTAAGGTCCCTTTTAGGTGTGACCCTGTGTCAAAAAGAGTTAACTTCCTGTTGTCATCCGATAAGGGATTTCAGGTGTCATCTGTGAAAGGAGGGTGAGGCTCATCTTATCGAAGACACAGAACCTCACACTGTGTGCTAACAGTCATTAGAGTGTTAACATTTTAAAAGCAACTAGACTGAATGCTGTTAGAAGAGTAGGTGTGAAGCTGGAGGTGGTTTGATGAATCGTCCTGGCCTGAGCCCCTGCCCCAGCCAGGATTCATTGCTTTTCTATCATGGGTGGTGCCAGAGAAATGGCCTAACTCACGTTACCCTGGACGCATGTGTGTGAATTAGTCCTGTGTGTCCCCAGTGATGGGCAGATAGTGGGCCAAGGCCCTGGGAGTTGGCCCCCACACACTTACACAGCCCCCAGGCCCTGGTGCGCCACCAGGTGCGCCAAGTGCACTGGGGCAGGGGTCTGAAAGGCGAGTGGTGTTTTGGCGTGGTGTGGTTCCTATCCTCTTAGCGGCTAGCCAGGCACACGTCACCCCCTCCCATCTGCTTCCTGCCCATCATGATTGGTGTTGGCGTCGCCCGCTTGCTTTGAAGGCTGCCTCTGCTTAAGCAGCTCATATCAGCGATTCCTGCCTGAGCCTCCCACATCCTGTCCCTGGAGTTCAGATCTTTGGACTGTTGCCAGTGCTGTCTTGGGAAACAGCAGCTTGGTGCTGAATGCTGGTGGGTTCTCCAAGAGAGGAGTCTGGAAGTCAGCCCTGCCTGATGTTCTCCCTGGGGAGAGTCACACAACTGCTACAAGAGTGTGAGCTGTGCAGGGCCTTAACCTGGTTCCAGGAGGGCTTTGCTTCATGCCTTCTTTAAAAGCTCTTGCAGATGTGCTTTTATCAATGACCATCAGGCCTACTTGGACTCTTATACTTTGGTGGCATAAGTCAAGCTCAGATCAAACCTGGTGAGTCTCCTGTGGACTCCTCAGGACAAGCCTTTCTGTACATTGACAGTAAGGCAGGAATGGAACTCCCATTTGTGTCCCTGTAGAGCCTGCAGGTGCATTTCTGCCATCAAAGCACCAACATAGGAAAGAATACTGCCTTTAGATACCTGATAAATGGAACAGGAAGCCTAGGAGAGGAGGGGGTGGAGGCACACACTTTTGCATGCTCCCACCCTCAGCACATGAATCCTTATCTCCCTCCTGCTTCTACGCCGACTGAAAGAGGAAGAACCGCTTTCTCTTCCAGGCTTAGCTAGTGTCTGCGTTGGCCGGGGGGGTGGGTGGGGGTGTTCTAGACTGCACCTCCATGACTGTATATATACTGTATCACTTTGGACAGCATTGCAAAGTGGAGAGGACCCAAGGCTTCTCAGAGGAGACTTTCTCCATGAGTTAAGGGAAAAGAGAGGTATTTCTAAAAAAGGGGAAGCTGGGAAAATTCCACTGGCTTAGGTCCGTTTGTTTTGTCTCTGTAGGGACAGGCATCACGTGTCTATTTCTTTGAAGGAAATAGGTCTCCTGCCTCTTACTGTGATTCTTTTGGCAATGGTGTTGATCGTGGGAGAAATGATGTCCCTGTGGCACAAGGGTTCTAGGCAGGCACCTCTGGGTTGGCCTCACGACTCCCACCCATTCCTAATCGGGCCCACTCATCCCTCCTACTTTTACCTTTTCTGAGTTTTCACATGAGGTTTTGCATAAAGACCTAGGTGAAGGTCTGCCATTAAGGGCACAAGTTCTGCCATTAAATGTTGGACACCAGTGTCTGTCTGGTTGTTTTGGGGACCATAGATTAATATCATATAAATTTTGACACACACACAGGTAAAGCACATACACATATGCATCTAGACACAAACTGTTTTAACCTATTACCGTCCTCTAAGTTTTCAGAGCAGGGCACGTGACAGCAGAGGCAAAGATGTAGGACAGTGAGTCTGTCATTTCCATTATTTAACGAACACTGAGCACAGGTTGTAAAGGATGTGTTTCATAGCGTATCCAGCTATTTCTTGAAAATTGGGGTGGCAGTGTGTGACATTAAATGAGAAGAATGAGCTTCAAGTGATCATCAGACTTCCTAAGTGTGTTGTGTGAATGAGGAGCTTTGACTAAACCTTCTTTAAAGCTGGGGTCCCCCGCATGTGGATTCCCCACTGAGTGGGAGACACACATTACAGCACAAGCCTGGGATTTCTGGTCAGGGTAGCATCTTCCTAGATACCTCGTCGCATCCTCTTTTGGTGGGTGAGGATTGGCCTGTGGGTGCAGAGTGAGAGGTCATAGGGCAGTCTGTCTGAGATGGGGGGCTGATGTCAGGGCCCTGGGAGGAGAGAGGTGGAAGCCCAATGTGGAGATGAGGTAGGTGCTCTGCCCAGACCAAGGAGCTGAGACTTGAAGGACTGAAGTCGGAGAGGTGGGCCAGAGTGCCAGGGAAAGCCAGTGGCCATGGAGCTGTTTATTTGTAAGAGCTGAAAACATCCTGCCTCCCCTGACCCTGTCTGGTGTTGTGGTGCAGTCAGTGACCTCTTCTTTTAGCAGGTGGGTGGACAGCTGTCCCCAAGAAGATTTCCCTTCCACAGTAAAAGGCAGAGAATTGTTTGGTGTTGCATTATATTTACAGAGCAGTGCCGGACACAAGCACGGTGGCCCCTGTGTGACATTGTGGCCTTTAGGGCTTCATTACACAAACTGGAAATAGCAGGGTTCATGGTGAAAAAGTTCAGAGGGAAATTATACTATGAAAATACAACAGTGTTACTTATTTTTTCCAATATGTTTATTGAGGTAAAGTTGATTTACCTCATTATATTTGTTTTAGGGGTTGAAGGTGCAGACCTCTACAAATGTATGTTTTCACACCATGCCCACAACCAAAGCCCCAATAACTATCCAGTGTGTTCCATTGGGTCCTCTTCTCCCTGACTCCCACCACGACACCCACCCTTTCTGGTTGCCTCAATAGTGTTTTTAATCAGACTTGAATGTGATGACTTTGTTACTTGGAATCGTTCTCACTGCTTCAGGCCAAGCAGTTAGAGCAATGAGCATATTTCGTGTTGATCTTGGGAATCCTGCCAGGATTCCTGGAGCAATACTTTGCCCTTAGATAGGACACAAGTCCCAGTGAGAGGAAGGGGGCTTCCCCACAAGCCTTTGAGGGTCCTGTTGAGAGATGTACCCGATCATTGCTGGGGGGATGTCTTCTTTTGCCTGGACCCTGAATGTGAGAGCCCATCCAGCATTCTGCAGCCTTCTATCCCACTCTGCCTAGTATTTTTGGAGAACTTTGGGCAGCCCACCAGGTTTTTTCTTTATTAGATATGCAACCCCATGCAAAGTTACAACTTGGTAGGACTAAGGTTTGAGGCGTCTCAGAACACTGAGCCACAGAGCTGCCTTCTGACCCGACATCAGCAGAGCCTCAAAGACCACATTGTTTCAGGAGAACTCATGCTAACAGCCTGAATGGACTCTGTAACCACCACTCACTGGTGGGGAACATACGGAAAATGACAGCATATAAGTGTGCATGCTTGTTGGTGGTCAGCAATGTAGACACTAGGATCTGATGGCCAGTAGATTCCTGATGCTTTTGGCAGCTCAATTGTAAAGCTTTCTTCAGTGTGACGAAAACCCACCTAAGCTACATACACAAAAGAAGAATGGGCAGTATGCAAGGAAGCCTCCTTCTGAACACAAGACTAATTCTGCTGGTTCTACTAGCAGAGGAGCAGAAAGACCACTGATCAGGGTACAAATGCTTTTCTCTCATTCTTACTATTGGCAGCTTAGCTGTTGTTTTTTTGCAATTGTCAGCTTTGTGGTGCAAAGGTACAGTTTCCAGATTTGTGTCCAGTAGAAGGCTGAGACCTCAGTTTCACAGTAAATGGAATCGACTGTAACTTGGCAAGGCCCCAGACACTCTGGAGAGACCCAGGCATTTATCCCAGTTTCAAACTAGATCCTTTGTTCAAACTATACTTCTAAGCTCTTTTTTTTTTGACGTGAATTCTTTGAAGAAAAAGAAGGTGATACATTAGTCATTTCCTTTATTACAGTGACAGTGTTATTTGCAATGTGGGAATAATGATGTTGATTTCCTTGATAGAAAGGTAGATTAGTCAATACCCTTTATCTAATTCAAATTCCAAATTAAATAGAACTTCCTGCACAAGAAGTCCATTAATTCCCGTACTAAAAGAGCAACTTCTTCCTGAGGGCAAGCTTTGATATCCTGTGCCGAGCATGTGCCTCTGGCCACTTCCTGTCAATTAGTGAGGCTGCATACTACTCTGCCTGCGTTGTCAGCCTGGTTCTGGGTGTCTCCCCTCTCAGTGGTGGTGATGTGTGTCAATATTCTGGTTGTGCTTTGAGAACCTGAGGACATCTGAGTGGACTTTGCTGGTTTACTTTGGTGTGCTTTTTTCATTTAAAAAGTGAAAGTGTATGGTCCTGTTGTGTCCAACATGCACTGAGTTAAGGGGTGAACCATGGGCCTGAGCACAGCAAATTGAATATAATGTGGCCCAGGTTGTAGCAGAACTGCAGGGCAGAATTCGGGGGTCTGGGGTGTGGCAGGTAATTGGTCAAGCTATGTCCTGTGCAAGTAACACTGACCATAATCTTGGCCTTATTTTGCAAGAAAGGCAGAACCGGCCCCAGACATAGGGATATAAGGCAGAGATTTCCCGCTGCTGTTTATTTATTTATTTATTTTTAATTTTTTTTTTACATGTTCATTTTCAGAGAAGATGACTCAATTCAAGGGAAGCTTTATTTATTTATTTTAAGATTTATTTATTTATACATACAAGCTGGGGTACAGGCCAGAGGCGTGGGGCGGTGAGAGGGTTCACCAGAGACAGAGCCGGGAGCAGAACAGGCATATCAGAAATACACTGCTGAGGGGAGCAGTGGGCGAGGCAGGAGAGGTCTGCCACACCATGTGGGATTCTCCCCGGCTGGGCGTCGAACTCGCATCGCTGCTGCCGACAGCTCCACAGCGCAGCTCTTAACCGCTGCGCCACCAGGGAGGCCCTCCCGCTGCTGTTTAGAAGAATGCAAATAGATGCTAGAACTGTGGTTTGTAAACCCCAGCAGGTTGGTGCTGGCTGCCAGCGTCAGCTCAGAAGACTTGGATGTGAATGCAGAAGTCTGGCTGAGCAACTCTAGTAGAGAAGCCTTTTCTCCGCCTCCTTAGCCTCCGGAGTTCAAATTTCACTAAACCTGATTGTATGAAACCCCACCCTCGTGTTTACATTGTGCTAGCCTTTTTGGTGGAATCAAAGTCCCCTGCTTGGCCCACAAGATCTTCCACCTCTGCTCTAACTGAAGGGGATTGGGGTGTCCTATGGGAACGCAAGCTGCCCCCCACCTCCCCCAGCCGAGGATGTTTCTGCTCTGGGGTTAAAGTCTTTCTACTAAGAAAACTGGGTCCCACAGTTGTATACTGAGCAGGCTGCTGGGCTGTTTGCAAGGTAAGCAGGGGGTGAGTATATGTGCTGCATGGGTGTGTGTATGCGTGTTGGGGCGGCGGGGGGGGAGTTCTGCAGGGTAACAGAGACCTGTAAACCAGAAAAAATGACCAGAGACTGGAAATGGTGCTCCAGGGAGGGGAGAGAGTGTTAAGTAGAAAGAAAAGAATTGCCTGGCAAGAAGGAACGTCTGGTAGGTTTTAGGGAACATGAATTGTATGCAAGAAGAATCTGACTTACCTGCTGCTTCTCTTGGGAGAGTCAGTGGTGGATTGAAATGGAGTTGGTGTGGGAAATCTTGCGGCTGGCTGGCTCAGTGGCTGGCAAGCCCGGTCCGTGTCAGGCTCAGCTGATGGGACCTCCTGTTTTTCCCATCATCTGCATTTTCATAATTAGGTGTACCCCAGAGTGAACCAGGCTGCACAGTCAGAGGCTGCCAAGGTCAGTGCTCTTGGCACCACTGGCCCAAGTTGGGTGAGCAAGAGTGGTGCTGACCTATGGGAATGGGCCTTCCCATCATCCCGTTGCTGTGGGCCAGCTGGGGTGCACAGGTCACCGTGTCCAGAATAGACCCTGCCACAGCCCCACTCCGAACCCCAGGGCTACTTATCGCAGCATTCCAGAGCCTCGCCCAGGGATGACAGGAGTGCTTGGAATCTTTGCTGCCCCAGCTCGTGATGTGGTCTCTGCAGTGGGCGTGTCCCCTTCCAGTGGAAATTTTTGGCTCCCTGCAGACCCTTTTCCCTTGGAATGCCCCATTCCTGCTCTCCTGGTTTTTTGTTTTTGTTTTTTTCTCCCCCTAGCCTGTTTTTTCTCCAAGAATTTGCAGCCTGACTTGTTTTTAGAAACATTTGCACAGAGCTCAACTTAGCTCCAAAGGGAGTGATTTTCAGCTGCTGCCTTGGCAGGCAGGGTGTCCAAAGGTGAGGTGTCCTGGCACCGACTGGTCTCCGAGTCTCCTTCCTGCTTCCGGTTCCTTCCTGCCTGGCAGTTCAAAGGTAGATTTGGAGTTTAGGTGTTCAGGCAGGTGTTTGTTATTAAGGTGAGAAGGCACATAAAGAGAAGCTGCTCCTTGGATGGAGTCATTTCTAGAATTCCATGTGAAGGGAGAAGTAACTTACTTTGTCCATCTTTTGCTTTTTGCTAAAATAGAGATAAGGGGTACATTTCCTCTAACCCTGTATTATCTCAAAGTCACCAAGTCTGATTTTGTCGGTTAAAGGGAATAGTCTCAAAGGTCCCCTGGCAGTCATCATTTATTTGCTCTTGACTTTCTTTGGAATGGGAATTCAATAAAATGCTGATGGGAGTCTTCCACAGAGGTAGAATCCTACTGAAATATAATCAAAGCAAACTTCATTTCGTGAAAGACTCTACATGCCATAATTATAAATGGATAAGTGGAAATAAAGAGAACCTGCATGTGTAATTGGTGGGGTGAAAACCCTTCCCTCCTTAAAGGTACACCATTCTGGTCTGGGCATTTGTCCTGTGAAGAGTGGGACTCCCGGGACCTGTCCCCAACAACGTCCCTGTGGGATGAGGAGCCCTTGCGATATTACCAAAGCCACTCGAATCTCTCCATTACATGAAGAGGCATGGGGGGCAGTCAGTAACCCCACTAGGTCTGACTTTCTGTGTGATGGACCTTTCCTTTCTCAGAGACCTAAACCTTCTGTTCCCTGTGTGCGTAGCGTCGCGGGCATTGCGGTGCAAGCCTGCTGCTAGACATCTTGCTCACCAGGTGAGGCTCTTCCCAATATATGGTTGATTTTCAAAAGAGAAAGCTGGGAATTTGTCACGGGCTACACAGCTGGTCAGTTAGGGCTGATGTGAACCATGTAGGAGAAAGCATCTCTAGGTCTTGAGGTTCTGAACTTCAAGGGTCTTCTTAGATGTGTTTTTTCCTGTTTGTGGATTCAGCATCTGAAGACTCTACCAATTGACACTCATAGTGTTGACTCTGCGGATGTGGAACTGCGAATGTGGAGGTAGTCATAAGGGGCTTGAGCTTCCTTGGGTGGACCGACTGTCACAGGACGCTGAGCCGGATGGAAAGGGCGTTGGCTCCCACAATCTCATGATTCCTTGAGGAAGGTTGAGTGCCCCCCAGAGCCTGGAGGCAATGAGGAAGAGGAGGAGTCACTTAGCTTTTATTGCTGCAACTTTGACAAGGTGGAGATCAGTCACAAAGGAAATTGGCAGGCAGAACAAGTAACACAACTTAAACATGGTTTATGGATGGTAAGAGCTTAAGGTAGGGCTCATAGGCCACACAGCCATGCTGTGGTATATGCAGTGATAACTGACGCCCAGGCTAATTGACTGCAGGCAATGACTGCTGGAACTTTTGGGTAGATTTAAAAAAATGAATCCATCTTTTATTGTAGATTTCTATTAAAGAACATTACTTCCTGTAATTCCCAAAGGATAAGGTCTGTCGAGTTGATTTATGGATACCTGCGAATTCGACACTATAGGCACTCTTATTCCCCATGCTCTGGGTCCCGCAATCAACTGCCACTGTCACCCTGGGCCAGAATCGCTCCCTTGCCAGGGGACTTCTCTACAGATCAGGAGAGTGAGCACAGAAAGGTTGAGTAACTCATTAAGGTCACACAGCTGTGGTCAGGAATTCTAATCAGGATTCAAGTCCAGATGGACCATGCTAGAGGGGAGTGAAGACGTGCTCATAAATCGTGCCACAGGAAAAGTCCAAATATGCTTCTTTTATGCCACAAGGGAGGCACAAAGGGGCCATACCAGCTATCCCAAGGAGAAGAGAGTTCCCATTATCTCAAGGAGTTTAGGAAGAGAGAGAAGACAGAAAAAGGCTAATGAGGTGGAAGGTTAATGAGAAGGCTAATGAGAAGAAGGGGAGAAGGGGGAAGAAGAGGAGATGGAGGAGGGATAAGCGGAGATTGGAGAAAGGGAAGTGGGGTGAAAAGAAGGAGGGGTGGAGGAAAGAGAAGAGGAAGGAAAAGGGGGAGGATGAAGAAGAGGGAAGGGGAGAGGAGAATGGAGAGGGGAAGAGAGAACAACAGAGGAGGGAGAAAGTATGGGGAGGGGTAGGGGGAGGAGGTAGCCACAGCAGGATCAGGCCCATTAATCTCTAAGTCTCCTTTCTGTCTTAATTTAATGATCATTTTTAATGGAGGTATAACTTATATAATAAAACCAGCTCTAGGAATTTGAATTTCTGTTCTGAAATCCTCACCACAATCAAGATATAAAACATTTTCTTGGCTCATATCACCCTCCTGCCCCTTGTCAGGCTCCCCTCCTAGTTTCATGCCGTAATCTCTGCCCCAGCTCAGACACAGAATTAAAGTTCTCCACTGCACGAAGAAGTTTTCCGCCACCATTTTCTGGAGACTATTTTCACTGTACTGTTTGAATGTAGCAGGGCTGATGGCATTTTTTATCTTTCCTCTTATCCAATACCTTTCCTGGACGGTTGTTCTTGTAACCCCTGAAGAGTCCAGGGGACTAATGAGGAGCACTTTGATGATGTGATGAATTGATTTAGCTGGGTGGCCTGAATGAATCTTTTGGAGCGTGAACAGGAGGCAGAAATGACTGTCAGCAGTTAGTGGGCTGAGTCTAGAGAGACAGGTCACAGTGGGTCAACACTGTCAGGGCTTGCCTTAGTCAGGGCTCCCAATCCCAAGGGGTTGTGTGGTGTGTGTGAGTGCAGTGGGTATGGTGATAGAACACCAGGGGTGTACCTGAAAACAGTTCATTTATTATAAACACACAAATACATAGCCCGCTGCCAGCGCAGCCTAGGAGAGGGACCCGATGCCACCACTGACACAATAGTGAGGTATGAAGAATCCTGTCGTGCAGAATGTGGGGAGGAAACAGTGTGGCAGGAGTCTCTGAGGAGTGAGTGTGTGGAAGCTGCAGAGAAAACATTCAGGCAAATTCCTTTCCAAAATTAAATTGCTAATTTCACATAAAAGTGGTGGATTGGGTTTAGAATTCCATTGTTGTAGTTTTTTTAAGAAATGGAAAGCACAGACTTGGGAATGGGATGGAGATAGGCTGAAGTCCAGAGTTGCAGGTCAGTATCGTTTTTCAATCTTAAATGTTACTATCGCCCTCTGAGCTGCCTTTTCTCACCTATAAAACGGACTTTTCATTTCCTGCTTCAGAGGGTTGCTCTGGGAAGTAAGTTAGAGTAATTTCTGGGCACTGTTTTCCTGGCTCAGGGTAGCTGCCTGAACCTAGCCTTAGACTCACAGCTGAACAGCAGGAGGGTGCTGCCTGTATTCCCTGGTCCTCTGATGTGGGAAGTAAGGTGTCCTTGAGCTGCAGCCAGGAGCCCCCTTCTTGCATGCGGCTCACCCTCTGTTGACCATCCATTGAAAAATGTGAAATGAACCCACCACCTCCTGTTCCTTACCTGCTCCTCACCTGTTCTCTAAGCTGGTCCATCCCCAGCACAGAGTAGGGACTCTGTGAGCACAGTTAACCCTTGAACACCTCAGGTTGAATTTTGAGGGTCCACTGACATGCAGACTTTCTGTCTGTGGGCTCTGCATCCACAGATTAAACCAATTGACAGCTACAATTGCTTGAACTTTGGTTCGAGAACTTTGGTGAATGTAGGACACGTAGATACAGAGGGTGAACCATTATTAGGGGCTTGAGTGTCCTTGGGTTTTTGTATCCGGTTAGGGTCTGAAACTAATACCCCTCATATACCAAGGAACAAGTTTTGGGGGGAGTTATACATGGATTTTCATCTCGGACGGGGGTTGACACACCTAACCCTGAGCAGGATCAGCTGTATTCCTTTTCAGTCTCCCTTAACAATTAACAGCCGTGTCCAAGTGCTTAACAAACTCCTATGAATGTTTGTGCTTAGGACTTTCGGTTTTTCTGTTGAAGACTTGCAGGGAGAATCCTGTTAGCTCTGTTGAAATGAATGTTATTTTTAAAGCAAACCTGTCAAAAAAGTGAACATTAGATTAATAGGCAGGACATAGAAGAAAGGAAAATTGCAGGTAGCTTAATAAATCCATCAGGTTTGTCTTTTCTTTGTTTTGAATCAATCTTTTGTTGGCAGCAGGGCCAGTGGATAGCTTATTGTATCACAAGTCCTATAGTTTTTCAGTGGTTGAGTGGCTGGGCTTGGCAAGTGGTGAAGCTGAGACACAGTCCTCCCTCTGGCTGATTCTTAGTGCGTCTGTGAGGTGGTTCATCTGTGTTTAGCATGATAGGAAGGCATTCGACTTCCCTCTTCAGGTTATTTTCTTAGATTACTCTTGAAAAATTTTCTGAGTGCCTTTTTTTCTCCTTGTGGAAAGCCCTCTTTCAAAGGCCAAGTCTCATGGGCAGGGGTGAGGTGGGGTGAGTGAGGGGCCAGTTATAGAGTTAACTTTTGGTGAAGTAGGAATATCCACTCTGTATTTTCTTCCTTCTGTTTTTCTCCTGATGATAAACTCTTGATGTGTGGAAGTAATCAGAGTCATGTTTGTATTTGTTTTATTTTTTAACTAGGCTCTGGCTGCAGGGAAATCATTACCAGATGGCACACAGACTCCTTTGAGAGGGGCCCAGGGTTCTGGTTGGTGGGGTGGGGCCCGAGTGAAGGAAAGGGGCCCAGAGGGAAGGGTTCATTCTGATTGGTGTGTGGGGGCTCTCATCCGGCAGCTGCAAAGCTACGGGGTTCTTCACTTCCCCATTCAGGGATCAGAATTTGCAGAATGTGAATCAGTTCAAACACTCCCAGATCCCCCTTGAGGTGGAAGCACAAAAAGGTGCAAGGGGCAGGTGAAGAGACTCTACCTTCTAGAATTCTCTGTCCTTCCTCTCCCCCACCCACAGCGGTCTCTTGGCCAGCACTCTAAGTTCCATAGAGGGAGTGAGTTTTGCAACTCTAAGTCCCCTTCACCCAGAGAGGTCTCACCCTCCTGTAGTGGGGCCTGGGACGGTAGGACCCCACCCACAGCTGCCAGGGACCAGATGCCAAGGACGAAAGACAAGAGTTTGCCTCATTATATTTCTCTGAAAATTATATTTCTCTGAAAATTACTTTTTGTATCACTTTTCTAATCCAGGCATCTGCGAGCCAGGCCGGTTCCACCAGCTCACATTTCTGACTTTGGGCTCTTAGGGGGCACTCTGCACTCAGTTAAATAAGGGTGTTCTTTAATGATGACAAAACCTTTGGGGGTTTCTCACAACAGAGGTGCGGCTTGCCTTTCATTTTCCATGGAGACTTGGCAGTGGGCCACTTAGTGAACCCCAGGCCCCACAGGTAGGTTTTTTCTCTCTGCTGCTCTCAGCCTGCATTTCCGCCTCAGGTCTTATCCATAGAAAACAGCACCAGCCAAGCATTCGCTAAGGGACATTTTCTATGTTCGGTGGGTTAGAGGCAAGGAGTGCACAGGTGGAACTGGAGGTATGCATGGGCCTGACCCCTGCATTGGTGCAGGTTTGAGTGGGGTCCATGTTACAGGCTCAGGAGATGGGAAATGGCAAGGATATGGTACCACTGCTGTGCACCTACTGTATCCAAGGCTCTGCTCTGCTCATCAGCTTCCCAGTTCCTAGCACCCTTGTGTCTCTGACCCCTACTGCTGGCCTGATGGCCCTACTAGGCTAATTTTAGGTTGGCAGTTTCTTTTCTTGGACATTTTAGAGTCCTTATGTGGGGTGACATCAGGTACTCTTCCAGTTTTGTTCTGTGGTCTTTGAAGACCAGCTGGGTGTGTGTGGGGACAGTGCCTCTGCAGGAAGGCCAGGCCAGGGAGTGGGCTGTGTTGCTGGACAAATTGTATTTCTGGAGAGAGTGGGACTACAGGTGGCCAAGGAATGTGGGCTCTTTTAGCTTTATACCCTTGTATTTTGGTGGTTTTTAGTTTTTGTTTGTTTGTTTGTTTTTATCTGATTAGGCAACTGAGTATCTTTGCAAAATAGTATTCCAGGTTTGTTGTGTGGTAACAAGTTTGAACATTTAGAATCTCAGTTACTTGGTGCCCACTTGGCAATAGGGCCTGTTTTCTATTGCTGGAGATAGCACAGGATACAATATAGAGCAAACTCCCTTTCCTCCTGGAGCTTGTGTTCTGGAAGGAAACAGAATACATAGGTAAACATATACGTCTGAATATAGGTGTGGGCCACAGATGAAAACACAGCAGCAAAGGGAAGATCGGGAAGGCGCATGCCAAAGAAGACAGAGCACAGGGCATAGAATAGTACAAACAAATGTCCTGGGGCAGGCACATGCCTGCTATGGTCTGGGAGCATCAGAGTGGGCAGGGAGTAAATGAGGCCAGAAAGGAAGTACCAGGCTTGTCCACCATGGAGTAATTTTGTTCCTTGTCCTAGGAGCCTAGGACTTGGGTATACTGTATGTATTCTCTAATTCTTCTAATTGCACTAAAAATAAGAATAATTATTTCATTTTATAAATGAAGCCAGGAGCTTTAACAATCTAAATGTGACCAGAGTAAATGCAGAACAGATACTAACTTGAGGCCTCAGGGAAACTTAGGCATCTTATTTGCCCAACTATAAATCAGTCCTGAGTTCTTCCTCTTACAAGGTGGTAGCGCTTTGCCAGAGTGCACAGTCAAAGGGTACTGGAGACTTCTCTCTTCCCTGCCGCCAACTTCCCTCTGCCCCCAAATCACAAAATGTGGGTACAGTGTGTTATCTGTGGAGGGGCCTGACTGGCCTTCCCTATCTCCTGAGCTCCTGTGCCTTTGGGAAGACTCACGCTCTACAAAGGAATCTAGACGCATGAGTGGCAGTGCTTTCTTGGTCCTCTGATTTGTTCATATCCTTTCCCCGTAGCTGTAACATGTACTGGGCATTTATAATGTAGAGGTGATCTGTGTACATGATTGAAGTTCAGAAAAGAGGCTGCGGTGGCACTGGGCTGTGTTCTGCCCTCCCACCCTCAGCTTGCTCCTGATAGGAGGGGATTTGATGTCCTGAATGCTGGGCCTTGTGGTGTAGAACCAGTGTTTGTTCAGAGCTAATCATGTTGCTTTTAATGTGTTCAGTATAATGCTAGACTTCTGCTATTAATAAAAATACTAGGTATAGGATTATTCATAAGTCCCCAGCCAAGGAAATATCCTCTTCATTAGCATCTCATGCAGACCTTCCTCATCGGCCATTCCTAGAGTGGTGCTGGCCAAGAAATTCTACCTGAACATGGTAAACGGGGCACTTCTGGGCTGTGTCCCAATTTCAATTAGATGAATTTTTGCGCCATTCTTGTTTGGTTTTTGTTTTCTAAGTCACTGTTCCAGGCTATTTTAGTCAGAGTTTAGGGGGAAAAAATGGAGGTTACAGATGTGCAGGCTTTGAAGCATGAAGTCTCTCCTGGAGTTCAAGGACCACTTTCCTCTGAGTGGCCCAGTGGTGGGCCCCTTGCCAGGTGAGGCACTGGTCGCACAACACATCAGCACTTTTCTTATGATGGAGGCTGTGATTCTCACAGAGCAGAGAACAATAGTGCAAGTTTCTCTGCTCTTTGTCGTGCTCTGCAGGCTAGAATTGAAAGTCCTAGTGCCCCAGGTCTTGCACTTTTGCCATTGAGTCTTTCTGAAGCATCTCTAACGGAAGCCAAATGAAGCTGGTTGCTCCTTGGGGCCTTTTAAAGACACATGTCTGTGTACTCTGTCCTCTGTATAGCAAACCTCCGTGTACAACATCCTCACAGCCAATTTTGCTGAGAGTTAGGGCAGGGTGAGCACTTGGGTTGGTCACAGAGGGGTGGACTGGGGTGGGACCTGGAACTTGAGCTGACCTAGGGACTCACACAGGGTTGGGTTTTTTACCTTCAAATTTGTAAAGGTGATGTGTGTACTTGCTTTCTTTTTTTCGGGTGTTCTGCTGGGTGTTGCAGACCCTCCCTGCGTCCTGGAGCCCAGCCAGGGTCACACACTGCTCCCATCCAGAGTGAGTGGCGCTGTGCCACCTTCTAAGGCTATGGCTGTGGGCACAGGCCTTCAGGTGTGAGACCTCCTAGTGCTTCCTGAGCAGCTCGTCAGTAGGGGTAGTGGGAGCCCACAACCACTAGATCTGGGTTCGGGTTCCACTTCTTATTTGGCTGTGACCTTGGGCAATGAATTGTGGATTCTTCTTGATTGTTGGTTCTTTGGCTATAGAACAGGAAAAACAATGTCCAGTTCGCTAGTTAGGCTATACTGTGAAAGTGAGAAAATGTGCTTTGCACCTGCCCTATAGTAGGTGCTCATAAATACCAGCCCTCTCTGGGGCTCCCGGGCTTGAATCCAGCTCCTGCCTCTTACTTTGATGCTCACCATTTCCCTGCTTGAAGATGTGTTTTGTGTATTATTTCTCCCCACAGCCCTCTGCCCCCCTCTCTACTTTAGGATGAAGGTGGGTGAAGTTGGCTCCCTACTGGTTTACTGTCCCCATCTCTTCTCTTCCTTTTTCTCCTTGGCAACAGTCAAAGCAAGAGCGAAGCTGGGTAGGGTCATGCAAACTCTGGGCACAGCACCCTCAAATACTTCATATATCCTCTGTCCTGATACGCCACTTCTGCATTTCCAAATAATTCAGAAACTGCTGACTGAATTAGTGCTGCTGAGGCAGTGCACCCACCACACCAGTGCTAGGCAGCTCCCAGCGGAATGGTGCAGGCTCAGTCCTGAGGTGCATGGCGGTTCCCAGGTGCCACACGGCGTGGGTCAGGCTGTCAGCAGCTCCCTCACTGCGGTATGCCTGCAGTGTCATGGTTGGTTGAGGAAAATAGAGGGGGTCTGGGGGGTCGGGGAGGTGTTGACTGCCACCTGTCCAGGGCTGTTTGTGCCTCTCCAGCCTTTGCTGTGAGCCAGGTGATTATCATATCCCCATGTGCAGTTTGAGGCTTGGGAGTAGCTGAATGCACAGCCAGGGCCATGATTAATATTAGTAGCAGACGATTTGCTCTCCCTGCCCACACTGAGGCCTCCTTTGCTTTCTGCAAAGCAGATCAGTATGTACACAGATCAATACACACAGATCTGCTTCAGGCATTTCACAGTGCTGTCTTAAATACACGGTTTTTGGGGAGAGTTGGGAGCTCAACTTCACATTTAAACATAGGATAAAATCAACAGTGAGGCCTCAAGGAAGATGATTTCAAGTATGAAGATTCCAAAAGTTCTCTAAATGACAATGTTCTTTACATAAAAAGGCAGACAGGATTCTGGCAGGATTCTGAAGATGTTTAACTATTTGCTTTGCTTTTCATTGGCATTTACATTGTCGGAGTGTATATAGAATTTGGGGATCTGGGAGTATCTGTCCCTGACGTTGTCACTGTTACGAATTGTTTGCTTAGACAAATGCACACATGCACTCCCGGAGCCTGGTACCCTCCGTTACTGACTTACAGGCTTTCTCCTGTTTTCTCCCCCTCTAGTGCTGCACACGCAGGGCCCTGTTGACGGCAGTCTTTATGCCAAGGTGAGGAAGAAGAGCACCTCAGACCCTGGAATCCCAGGCGGGCCCTTGGCTGCCCCAGCTGCCAGCAGCCCAGACCACGGTGACCATACCCTGTCAGTCAGCAGTGACTCGGGCCACTCCACTGCCTCAGTCAAGACGGACAGGACGGAGGAGCGCCTGGCTCCTGGGCCCAAAAGGGTCCTGAGTCCCCAGGAGAAAGCTGAGTTGGACCAGCTCCTCAGTGGCTTTGGCCTAGAAGACTCTGGAAGCCCCCTGAAGGATATGACTGATGCTCGCAGAAAGTATAGCGGGACTCGCCACATAGTGCCAGCACAGGTCCACGTGAACGGAGACGCCACGCCGAAGGACCGGGAGACAGATATCCTGGATGATGAGATGCCCAGCCACGACCTGCACAGCGTGGACAGCATTGGGACCCTGTCCTCCTCAGAGGGGCACCAGTCAGCCCATTTGGGCCCCGTGACCTGCCACAAAAGCAGTCAGAACTCCCTCCTGTCTGATGGATTTGGCAGCAATGGTGGAGAAGATCCCCACGGGGCCCTTGCCCCAGACTTGGGCCTGGGTGTGGAGCCCCTGTTTGAGCGGGAGCGGGCTTTTGGGAGCCGTGAGCCCAAACAGCCCCATCCAGTGCTGAGGAAGCCCTCCGTGTCCTCCCAGACACAGGCCTATGGACAGAGTAGCTACTCCACACAGACCTGGGTGCGCCAGCAGCAGATGGTGGCAGCCCACCAGTACAGCTTTGCCCCAGATGGGGAGGTCAGGCTGGTCAGTCGAGGCCCTGCAGACCTTTCTGGCCTGGTGCATACCCAGCCCAGGGTCCCGGCCACCCTCCCTCAAGGGACCAGTAGCAGGGTGACTGTCCAGAGGAGTGTTGACCCTGGGCCACATCCCCCTGACACACAGCGACCCCCTCCTAGTAAATCGTGCAAACCCATGTTTCCAGACGTCAAAGTGGTGAATGGGACTGGCCTGGAAATGAACTCAGATCATTCTCCAGACTCTCCCACCCTGGACATCGACCAGTCCATCGAGCAGCTCAACAGGCTAATCCTGGAACTGGATCCCACCTTCGAGCCCATCCCCACCCACATGAATACCCAGGGCAGCCTGACCAATGGTCCTGCGCTCCCTGACAGCATGGGAAGTGGGCTCCAGCTGAGCAGCCGCCTGCCAGACATAGGAGAGGACTACGGCAGGGCGCCCCCACGGCAAGGTGAGCTGATGTTTCACAGATGCTGACATTTGATGAGGAATTAGCTTCCTGTGAAATCAACATGAAAGCATTTTTTCTGCTTGGAGTGTCTGCTTGTGAATTTTGGCCTAGGGTCTGTGGACCCACTCTCATAGGAGGTTTGGGGTTGAAAATATGGAGGCAGGTGGGACCTACCAGAAAACCCGCCAGCTGAAGTTAGTGCGACGGCAGGGATTGGCTCTGACTCACAGGCGACTGGTCATGCCAGGGCCCAGAGTGGCTGGTGGGGATCCCCTTTGCCACGTGTTCTCCATATAGTTTGTGGCCAGGTGCTTACTTCTAAAAACCTCTGTTTCCACATCTGCAGTGTGGGCTTAATAAGAGTTCTCACTCTAAAAATATTAGATCGTTAGAAAGGACATGTCCTTACCTGTGGCTGTGTTCTGTAGAATGGGACTTTGCAGACGAGAGTCAATCACTGCACTGAGTGGTAGGGGTGGGGAATGGAGGGCGGTTGGACCCTGAGCACAGTCTGTGGGGAGGGGGACATGAGTCCTGCTGTCTGAGACATCCCCCAGCTGGCCATGTACCAAGCCTGGAACCAGCCTGATAAGGCTGTTGGGTGGAGGGCTGCTCCTGTGGGTGGAGACTGCAGTGCAGAGGTGTGACAGGGACAACCAGCTCACGGGAGCGGGCTCGGGAGAGGCGGCTGAGAGGTGTGGGAATCTAGTCTACAAAGTCGGGTTGTTTGGGCCTCTACCACTGGGATGCAGAAATGAGACGTGGGTCAGGATAGGGCCTTCTGCCCAGTTCCAAGGCCTGTAATGGACAGGCAATGGCCTCTGGGTACTTAACTGCAAGAATGTTGGGGGGCGTGGGCACAAGTTGGGTTTGGATTTGTGACATGCTTTCTGAATTGGGGAGGCATGAGACTGTGGAGCCCCAGAGAGCTGGCAGGGTCAGCTTGGGAGGAAGCTCAATAGTTGAGGGGCTCTGGGACAGAGTTGGGGTATTAGAGGCAGGAAACTGGCTTGTGAAGGCTGAAGGGAGAATGTTAGTCCAAAGCTTCCATGCTGAGGAGACAGAGCCAATTCAGCCACTCAGGCCTGGGTGTTCCTGAGGCCTGCAGGAGATGAGGGCTGGATAGGCTGTGTTCCCCAAGCCTGTATGCTGTCAGGCAGGGGCAGGATCCAGAGGCCACTGTTGGGCTGTCATTCCTGGGCAGGTTCACTGTGGACTCAGGCAGATAGAAAAGGAATCTTGGAGCCCTCAGTAGATTTTACAGGCCTTTAATGCTGAAGCAGGGAATCCAGGTACACAGGCGCACCAGGCAGGGTGGCTGGAGGGTGGCAGCAACCAAGCCCTCAGCCCTGCGCTCTCACTGTGTTTTTTCACTCTCCCTCTCACGTCTCATCTCGCAGTTTCCCCTCATGCTGCCTCAGAGTAACGCCTCTGTGAACACCAGAGCTGAGGAGCCCCTATTATCCCTCCCTTCTAGGCTCAGGTGTGTGCATTTACGCATGTGCACACCCTGTGGTCTCTGGGCCCAGGTGTCCATAATCACAGGGGTGCATGCTCTGCACACCTCTCAGCCTCTCAGCCCCAGGCATCCATGTAGATAACTCAGCCTAGGAGGAATGCAAGACCACAAGTGCCGGCCATAGCAGTCAGTGGTGGGAGGGCAGGAAAAAGCCTTCTTTAACTCCATTTTCCCTATAGCCACCCTACACCTTTAACTCCATTTTCTGTCGGGGCTGAGCTGTGTGTTGCCCATGTGAGGCCAAGGCACTCCCACTGTTCGTGTGTTTGTGTGTCTGCATCTGGGGCATCAGCTGTTCCAGGGCCCTGCCTCTTTAAGTCCAGACTAAAAAGGCCCTGAGGGAGGAGACTGGCTCTTGATCCATCATCCCACCCCTGCCGTCCCTTCTGGCCCTCTTAATAAGCCTCTGAATGCTGGTTACCATTTGTGTCAGTAATTCTATGGGGACAGTTTGCCATAGTGCTGGCATTTTGTCTACATAAAGGCCCCTCAGCTACAGGGATGGATCCCCATTTTACAGTTGAGTTTCTGGAGGTGTCAGAAGGCAAAGTGGCTTTCTGACAGTTGTGTAGCCGGAGGCTGCAGGGTCACAACACAGGACTTCAGAAGTAGAACAAAAATCACATACGACCACCTCTGTTTTGCCAGCAGGGCACGGAGTAGGTTCTCTTTGGATTCAGGCAGATGGGTAAAGGAGGAGCCCTCAATGGCTTTTTCAGGCTTTTAATCTTTCTACGCCAGTTGTTGTGGGGCAACCAGGTGCAGGGCTGGCAGGGACTCCGGGGGGCCCAGAGGCTTGTAGGCCTCCCAGCCCCTGATGAACCTTTATGCTTTGGGCTCCCTGGTGTTCTCTTGTGGTCTCTCTACTGCTGTCTGCCACACCATCCTCTTCCGCACCACCCTTATATGCTCAGTCTCTCGGCTCACATGTGCCCACTTATGCATGCCCTCATCATACTCCAGGTGTCCACCATCAGGCATGTGCGCCCCAAGCCCATGCTCCCAAGGGCCTCCTGCATTCAAGGCTGCAGATGAGAGCCACAGAGGCCAACAGTGCAAAAGCCTGAGTAATCTTCATTTACTGTACAACCCCTCTCCCCCTTCACCTGGCCTGGGCTTAGAGGCTTTCTCTGCTTTGCTCAGACTTGCTCAGGTTGAGACTGCCAAGAGAAATCTTAACTGTAGGTCTTGGTTCTGCTGAGCTGTGACTGTATTGACATTGTGACTTTGGGTAAAGGTCAAGGTAAATTTCTGATCGCCCTATCTGTTAATAGAAACCCTATCACAATGCACAGTTGGCGGCAGTGTTTAGGAAATGCTGGTCCTCATGCACCTGCCCTGTACCTAGGTGGGAAATGAGCAGATGTGTGACACCTCAGCTTTCCTGGGCACCTGGGTCACTCAGCATCCTTCAGTGGGAGTTAGAGAAAGCTGAAGACTCTCCTGTGAATAGATAACAGACTACCAGGTAGTGTAGATCAGCAATGGTAAGAGCTACAAGCAAATAGTAAACAGCTAGAAGCAAAAAGGTCCAGATCAAAGGACTTAGATGTGTGTACTCATTTAATCAAATACATTCAGAAGATTCTGAGTTTGAAAAAGGCTTCCAAAGGAAAAACACTTGCCTCACCAAGCCTACTTAAATCAATTATTTCAAAAAGTTAATCTAAAATCAGAAGTTTTTTCTCCTTTGAAATTTGGAAGGAGTTAGAAGCATTCAAGTGTTTATTGGGAGAAGGATTTCAAGGCTCAGGATACTGGCCTTTTGGGGTTAACATGTTTTCCCGCTGACAGAATCCAGTGCTTATCCAGAATCCAGTGATCCAGGACCTGCTTTAAAGAGCCCAGGATTTAGAGCCTCACTTTATCTCTTCCATCCTCATCCTGGTCATACTTAAATTATTTGTCGAACTCACCACTTTTATTACTGATTTTCATTTTAGATTCTCCTGGTCCTCTTACTATGAAACTAATTCTTTGACACTTTTTAAATGAAAGGACTTGAGTACTGCAACAATAAACCAGTTAAATTTGGTGCATGTCTGGTTAGTAAGAATACAAATTTAAAGTACTTAATCCATTCAGTTTTGGCAGGGATATTGGAGCATTTGTTGTTATTTTTGTCCTTTTAGAAATTTAGTGAAGTCAGTAGATAACATATAAGCAGAGTGAACACTAATTTTCAGAGAGTTTCTGGAACTTGGAAATGACCTCCTGTAGGAAGCTGTTACACAAGCTGTAAATCAGCAGTGATGAACGACTGCCTGAAGAGAGGTTCCCGATCTTAGGACCCGAGCAGAGCGAGCCAGGTCCTTCCATCTCAAAGTGTGGCTCTCAATTCCAGGGCGAGCTTCCTGCTTTAGGTAAGCACTGAGCCGGGAAGTGCAGCAGACTTGAGACGTGCACTGATATGATGCAGGAAACCAACAGTGCAGAGGCCATCCTCAGAACAGCCCACACTGGAGCCTTTTGGCTCTCCTTCCGGGACATCTTGTCTTGATAGAAATCCCATTAAATGAATGCTTATGTCGGTAGCTCTCAGTCATTCGAACTGACGGGGAAGGGAGTTTCCTCCCCTCCCTGGCAGCACAGACAGAATGCTGGAACCCATTTGATTTTAAAATTTAAATGTCAGTATTTATGTCTCTTGATTGGAAAAGGCTCGATGAGCCAGCAACAGAAAAGAATCACTAGAAGGCTGAGAAAATCATAAAAGTGTGGTGCTGCCAGCTGGTACTGAGTGCTGGCACATCTTCACAAGCTTGGGGATGCTGGAAGCCTGGGCTTTGAAGATGTTCCAGATCTCCGGCACAAGCCCATCTCTGAGATGAAGGAGCCAGGACCGACAAGCTGAGCTGGCCCACGAGTGGCTCTTGGCTCTCCTGTGCTGAGTGGGGAGGGCAGGCGAGACTGAAAGGCTCATGACGTGCCCAGGATGACTGCGTCGCCCCCACAGACGCGTGGCTTCCTGTCTTGTGCCGGACGCTCGGCCTCGCCCATGTGGGGCAGTGCCTCACCAAGCTGCCCCGAGTGCTGCGGAAAGTCCCAGTACACTCTACCTCCTACATGAGACCCTCCCTACCCTGCCTGCAGACAGCTGCAGAGTCTTAATTCCTACTGTAGACAATGGTTTGTCACAGAGACCTGAGCATCCAGAAGTTAGTGAAATCCTCAGTCTGCACATTTAGGCCTGTGAGAAAGAACACGTGGTGAGAGGGAGCTGGGAATGGCACCGCAGAGCTCTGCCTGGGCACTGCCGTGTGTCCTGCACAGCTTGCAGGCAGCAGCATACCTACCGTGTGGCTGTTATTCGTGGAATGAAAATTATATGTGAAGGGTGAACATTTCCTGAGGAAGTCATCTGATAACAGCACAATAATAATAATAGTGAGGATGGTGGTGATGGCATTGATGATGCTGGTGCATGAATGGCGATGATGTCGATGATGGTGTTGATATAAGCACTGACACTCTGAGCACTGCGTGTCCCAGGTGCTGTTTGGTGCTTGCCTGTATCACCTCTGACCTTCAAGCCCACTACGGTGTTAAGTGGAGCTTCAATCTGTTTGACTACATCCCCTGGTTGTCACTTTATTCCACTAAATTCAAACTCTGCCGCCACCCAGAAAACCCCTCGAGGGCAGTGTTAGTGATTATTTTATGTCCTAGAACATGTTATAGGCTTATTAATGTTTGTAAACAGGGGACATGTACGGGTAGAATTTAGATGATGTTCCGGGCACCCATGTGGCTCTGTTGACTTGGTGTGGGTACTTTCGTGAGGTTGTCACCAAACAGTGTAGGCAGCTCTGGATGGAGGTGGGTTTTCTGGGTCACATCTGCTAAGTGGGGGAATTTCTACTTACGTTACCTAAGTAACAAAAGAAATAACTCAGTCTGGGAAACCTCTGTTTCCATTAATGGCAGGAAGCCAGATCTGTTTCTCCTGTGCCTCCAGGGCGCCGTGTTTCATGTTGTCAAATATTTGACTCGTGTCACCTCAGCCCAGGATTTCAGGGCCCTGGCAGGTCCATGTTCTGCTGGCAGATGGAGTTGGCGCACGGCTGTGGGCCTGAGGTGTGTTCTCCGCATCCTCCGGCCTCTGCTGCATCGATGCTCACCAGTCAGCCTGCTACTTACACAGGAAAACTCAGCCATCAGAAGTATCAGCTTTCAGTAGTTGATAGTGGAAAGTCCTTCAATTTAAACTTTATGTTAACCCAACCAAAGACCACCAGTGTGAAGCCTTGAAGGTGCTTAGGGTTTGGAAAGCGGTTTGATCAATTCCCTGCACATTTGGATTCCCTGGGAAGAGACCCTCAGGCTCAGACGAGAAGGTTTGCGGGACCCCAGATCATTCAAGCCAGGCCAGGGTAGATGCCTCTGAGCAGTCTGTGAGGTGCGGGGTACTCAGTGAGAACCAGGCCGTGAGGCCTGTATGTTGTCTCCCCTCGGGGTTTCCCAAAGTAATGGATTCCTGTGTAGTTAGTCTTTCTGACTCTGTCTCCAACACCGACCTCTCTCCATCTTCTCTCCCTTCCCTCTTCTTCTGTCCCTCCCCCATTATCATTCCCCCTGTGAAATAGGGTCCAGAGCACATAGTTCTGGAAGGGGGCTCACAGCGTTTACTCTACTCATGGTCCCAAATCCAGTTAATCTAAGTGCGACTCCATCCCTCCCTCTCATGATCCACTGAAACCCCTTGCTGGTCTCAGCTGCTTGGCCAAACCTGTACCCACTGATGGAGGCTCGGGATTCTGTGGAGGCAGCGGACCCCATCGGTATCACCACGAAAACTTCAGATGTTGGTTTTGAACCTGTGGTCTCAGGTTGTACTTCATGCCAGCTGTGCCCAGGATACACACAGCTGCCCCTGCCCCGGCCACACAGGAGCCAGTCAGGCCATGTGGCACAGCTCATCTGCGCACTGTCATCCCAGAGTTGTGAGTCAGCCAAGGGTATCCTTTGCCCTGAGACCTCCCCCCACATGTCCCTTCCCCACTCACCCCATCCTCACTCAGACAACCTGGAACAGTAATTGTCCCTCTGCTCTTCCTTGCCCCCCACCATGTGAACTCATGGAAAACAGGGGGAAAACAGGGGGAACTGGGAGCTACAGGGGAGTTTTTCTATTTGAGCACACAGGGAACCATATAAAGACAGTTGGGAATGAGACACTGGGGGTATTTCTGTGAAGGACACTTGTCTTCTGCTTGTTGTCACAGGCAAAACTGGACTTTGTGCCCAGTGAGCTCCAGCCACTGGAGGTGAATGGGAGGAGAGCTCTAAAGGAGATTCCTACCCAGGGCGGGCTGACCATGTCCCTCTATGTGCCTTCAAGCTGATGTTTTAGGGCCTTGAACAGCAATAGATGGGCGTCTGTAAGTGTGTACTCAGTAACTGGGTCTGTTTATTGGATTATAGAGAGCTCTCTGTGCTTCCAATTTGGAAAAGAGTATGGAATGAGGAGTACAGCTCATTTCTGGAAACTGGTTGTCATTACTTTCTCTTATTGCATAAAATGCAATTTGGAGTTTCAGAGTTGATGGATCATTTCTGTTTGCTCTAGCAACCCTCAATTCACAAACTGGCAGTCGGGTGCCCATATGTCACCCCGGAAGGGCCTTGGGCCATTCGTGAGAGGCTACTCTGCCTACTCGTACAGCTGGACTGGCCTGTACCGGTGCTTCTTAACCCTCTCAAGCTCAAAGTTTTGTTTTTAGAACATCTTTTTTTCTCATGAATCTTTACTACCTTGAAATCAAAGTTAGAGCTAATATAAACTAAACTGCATATTAAAAAAAATTATGTAGTCTCTTAACACTAATGATAGAGGAAGAAATGACAGTCATTTAAAATTAAATAATGTGCATTACAAGGTGAAAACTCTTGGGCAGGCCACCTTAGAAAACAGAAATCACCTCCCCAGGTTGTTTTGTGTGTGTGTGTGTGTTTGTAAAAAATGTGCCTGACATAGTATTTACCACCTTAACTTTTTTAATGTGTACAATTCATTGACAAAGTGCAATTGTCACTACTGTCTATATCTAGAACCTTCTCATAATCCTGAAAGGAGACCCTGTACTCATCAGCAAACCGCTACTCCCCCCCTCCAGCCAACAGCTCCTAATTTGCTCTCTAGATTTGCCTCTAGATTGGCATTTCATATAAATGGAATCATGATAAGTGGCCTTTGTGTCTGGGTTCTTTCACTAAGCATAATGTTTTCCAGACCCATCTACCTTATACACTTGTCAGCGCTTCATTCCTGCGTAAGACTGAATAATATTCTATTGTTAAGGTGGGCCACATTGTGTTTATCTGTTCCCCGATGCTGGACATTTGCCTTGCTTCTTCCCTTTGGTACCTGTGAGCACACAGGTGCATATGTTAGAACACCTGTTCTCAATCCCTGTGGGTATATAGACCCAGGCGCCGACCTGCTGGGCCACATGTTTAGCTCATGTAACTTGGTGAGGCACCACCCTCTCAGAAGTTTGAAAGTCCACTTTGAAGATCCACCTGCCTTGGGTGTGGGTGGCTTGTTTCTAGAAGCTCCGTCTTGGGTGTGGTAGAAGGAAGCTGGTCTGCACAGACAAGACCCCTAGCAGACATGGGGCACCCTCAGTCAGGGTGGCCTGTCCTTGATCTAATCCACAGGTGATAGAGCCCTTCTCCTTACTCAGTGAACAGGGAGTAGGGGTCATGCCCTCCCAGCTTCTGCCTGTACATACTGTGCTGAGTTTTTCATCACAGCCCATCAGCCAGTCAGGCCTGTGACTGAACTGACGCTAAGGTACACAGCATTGTGACTGTCTGTGATGTGTAAATGGCACAGTTGCTAAGAGATGAAGTGTTCAGTGAGATCACGTGATCTGGGAGAAAGAAATTCAAATAAGCTAAGAGAAACCGCCACCAGGCATCAGCCTGTGCTGATAATGTTTTATTTTTTTAAAGATTTATTTATGCATGCAAGAGCTGGGGTGTAGGCCAGAGGTGTGGGGGGTGAGAAGATTCACCAGAGACAGAGTGGGAAGCAGAACAGGTGGATTGATCGAAATACACAGCGGGCAAGGCAGGAGAGGTCTGCTGTGCCACGTGGGTTAGCTCCCTGGCCGGGGATGGAACTTGCGCTGCAGTGGCTGCGGATAGCTTCATAGTGCTGAGACTGAACCCTTTGCGCCACCAGGAAGGCCTCGTGCTGATGATGTTTTAAGGGGACGAGTCACTTGAAGTACATAGTGGCCTTGCCTTTTGGATACTGTGCAACTTTTTACTTATGTACTTTAAATTACAGCTTATTTTGAGTATGACATAGGAGTATTGTTAACATTTCGCACATTGGAAATGGATAATTCCCAGATTTCACTGGTCAACAGTGAGATCGTTACTGGCTTAAAAAGGCCCTAATCTGTAGTATTTTGGTGTGCTGAACATGAATATAACCCTGAAAATTTTTTATTAGCTCTCGTTTTGAAGACATTTCATATAATTCATTTTATATCTTTTTTTAATATATACATTTTTATTGTTATTTATGTCTTTTACATTTTGTATTCCCCTTGGGTAGCCCACCACCAATTCACCCGTGATCCATCTCCATGGTCCCTTGTGTTCTTTTCTATTCATTCCATTTTGTGCGCTTTTCCTTCCCTCCCTCTTCCCCCCCC
>PVIJ01016047.1:0-34106 GCA_004024925.1 Scalopus aquaticus
AGGAAATGCAAATCAAAACCGCTATGAGATACCACCTCACACCTGAGAGGATGGCACACATTAAAAATACAGGCAACAACAAATGCTGGAAAGGATGTGGAGAAAAAGGAACTCTTCTACACTGCTGGTGGGAATGTGAACTGGTCCAACCACTATGGAAAGCTGTATGGCGATTCCTCAAACTGCTAAACATGGAGCTTCCATACGACCCAGCAATCCCCTTTTGGGAATTTACCCAAAGGATACAAAAACACTAATCCGAAAGGATACATGCACCCGTATGTTCATTGCGGCACTGTTCACAATAGTAAAGGTATGGAAGCAACCCAGATGTCCAAAAATAGATGATGTGTTACATATACACAATGGAATACTATTCATCATGGAAAGAAGATAAACACATGCAATTTGCAGGGACATGGATGGAATTAGAGAGGATCATACTCAGTGAAATAAGCCAGAAAGAAAGAGAAAAATATAGAATGGTTTCACTTATAACAGGACTATAGGGAGGCTGGGTGGGAGAGAGACAATCAGTAGGGGGGTGGGGAGGAGGGAGGCAGAGGGAGGAAAGGAAAAGGGCACAAAATGGAATAGAAAAGAACACAAGGGACCATGGAGATGGATCACGGGTGTATTGGTGGTGGGCTACCCAAGGGGAATACAAAATGTAAAAGACATAAATAACAATAAAAATATATATTATTAAAAAAAAAAAAGGGCAGAAGAGCTCAAAAGGCACTTCTCCAAAAAAGAAAAGCAAATGGCCAACAGGTACATGAAAAAATGTTCAACATCACTTATAATCAAGGAAATGCAAATCAAAACCACAATGAGATACCACTTCACACCTGTGAGGATGGCACACATTAAAAGCACAGGCAACAACAAATGCTGGAAAGGATGTGGAGAAAAAGGAACTCTTCTACACTGCTGGTGGGAATGCGAACTGGTCCAACCACTATGGAAAGCTGTATGGTTGTTCCGCAAACTGCTAAAAATGGAACTTCCATATGACCTAGCAATACCACTTTTGGGAATCTACCCAAAGGAAACAAAAACACTAATTCAAAAGGATACATGCACCCTTATGTTCATTGCACACTGTTCACAATAGCAAAGGTATGGAAGCAACCCAGATGTCCAAAAATAGATGATTGGATCAAGAAGATGTGGTACATATGCACAATGGAATACTATTCAACATTCAAAGAAGATAAACACATGCAATTTGCAGTGACATGGATGGAATTAGAGGGGATCATACTCAGTGAAGTAAGCCAGAAAGAGAAAAATATCGATGGTTTCACTTATAATAGGACTATAAGGACACCAAATAGGAGAGAGACACTCAGTGGGGGCCTGGGGGGAGCGTAAGGGCACAAAATGGAGTAGAAAAGAACACAAGGGACCATGGAGATGGATCACAGGTGAATTGGTGGTGGATTACCCAAGGAGAATACAAAATGTAAAAGACATAAATAACAATTAAAAAATGCAAAAACTAATAAAATCATCAAAAAAAAATACCCCTATCCATGCTATTTTCTGGGTCTTCTGACTCTAAGATTTATTACAGAATTTCAAGTAATTCTCAGTTATTTATGGGTATAGACTCATTCTGAAAACTGAACTTTTAAAATACCCAACAGCGGGCCTTCCTGGTGGTGCAGCGGATAAATGCTGCGCTGTGGAGCTGTCATCAGCAGAGAAGCGAGTTCAACGCCTGGCTGGGGAGATTCCTACATGGCGCAGCAGACCTCTCCTGCCTCGCCTGCTGCTCCCCTCAGCAGTATATTTCCATTGATCTGCCTGTTCTGTTCCCCACTCTGTCTCTGGTGAACCCTCTCGTCACCCCATGCCTCTGGCTTGTACCCCAGTTTGTATGCATAAATAAATAAATCTTAAAAAAAATAAAAAATAGTAAAATATCCAATGGCATCAAAATAGTTAGAAATACATGTATAATAAAAACCAAACAAGTTTATTAGAGAAGTAATGTTGGAAGTGTTGTCTGTGAGGATAGGTAACATTTTGTTTACTGTGGCTGTTCCAGGCTATTTTATAAATTTCTATATGAGGTTTTATGTATGTTTTGCTTAGTCAAGTTGGCTAAGGAGCTGAGCTCTGGAATGGAGAAAATGGTACATACATATTCCAGTATGAGACTATGGAGACTAACCAGCAAGGTCCACAGAGATCCTTAGCAATAGTAAGTAGTTTGCCACAAACACACAGATATGGACATACATATTACAACCTAGGACAGAATTTTAGACCATAAGAAGGACAAGTCAATTACTAAGTATAATGTAATATTCTGGGGAAGCTCACAGAACAGAAGAGGGATAGTAAGTAAAAACCAAGTAACTCTGAACAGAGTGTGGTCTTAGCTAATATTACTATTTTAAATGATAAGAAATAGAACATACTATGTATGATATTAATATAGGAAAATGGCTGCAGGGTATAGGGGAACTCTATTATTATCTTTTCATTTTTCTATAAATCCAAAACTGTATTTAAAAGTAAAATCCATTACAAAAAATTTTAGTAGCATAAGGAGCTAAGAGTCTGCATTGTCTATTTGCTGCCCCAACCTTATAGTAAGTCAGTATAATAAAATTTGTCTATTTTTATAAGACATTTTATCTTTTATTTAATCACAAGAGTTCAAAACTCTTTAAAAAATATTTTCCCCTTTTAGACTGCTTATGCTCTGCAGCAATTTCCTTGTCCTTTATTCTCTATTAAATCTTTAAGATATATATCACTCGTTTGAATTTGGGAGGAAGAAGAGTTATATAGATGTGTGTGTGTGTGCGTGTGTGTGTGTGTGTGTGTGTGTGTGTGTAACAGGAATTAAGAAAAAAGGAAAATAGTTAAATAAAGTCTTACCTTTTCCTAAATTTCCAAAAATAGTCCAGGGTTATGAAACAGTCTCTATTACACGATAGAATGTACCTTTATGCAATACTTCATAGTCAACAAAGCATTTCCCCACAGAATGTCACACATTATCTATATAACAACTACTGGGAGGTATAAAATTATCCTTATTTTAGAGATAACGAAGCTGGGAAGGGAAGTAAAACCCCAGGTCATACAGGGCTGTCTGCTTCAGGCAGACCCCATGACCTCTTCTCCACTCTGCTGGTCTGGAACCACTGCTGCCAAACAAAAGTCAGTCTTGAGTGGATTCAACCCACTGAAACGACTTGCCAAATTTCAAATCAATCCTTCCTTAGTTTATAATTACAATATTTACTTTATTATTCAGTCACCCTTTTCCTGCTTCCTGAATATAAATAAGCCAAGAGCCAGTTGATCTTTCACTGTCACCTGGAACATATATTTTACCTGTTTCCTTTTAAATTATAGAGTAAATATAACTGCCCAGCAATTAAATACAATTTCAACAGACTAATTCAGGGTCAACCTTTGAAAAAGAGAAACTGTTTTCTACACATATACAATAATATTTATTAGAATTCACAAACATCTTGCATGACTGCCAGAAATATGATGAATTCTTTGCATTTTTCCCATATGGAGTCCAAGGTATTAGCATGCATCATTATGAGTGAAAGTAGAAGGTACTCAGCCATTTTTTTGTAGAAGTAGAGAACTGTTAAGTGTTCCACTTGAACCAGGTTTCCCAGCTTTGGATCAGCCCAGGAAAGAACCCCAGTGTGTCTGCTCTCATTAGAGCAGAAGCTGAGGTTTGATGTTTCAATATTTTATAATCATTGATAAATCAAATGAGGGGATGAAAATCATAAAAACAAGACAGAACAAAAAATCAAAGCATGAGACAAATCGAAGACCCAGGCAGATGTGTACAGTTATCTCAAACATTGAAGGGGAGAGAATGAAGGGGAAATGAGAAGATGATGAAGGGGGAAGGCAAAAATAAACTCCCTGCACCGGATTATGACAGATTGAAAAGGGAGACTTCGAGAGATCAAGGGAGTTTCTGGAGCAAAACAATAACTGATATAAATTCACTTTCTTACTTTTTTAAATGAGAACCTGGTAACTCTTTAAGCTACTGCAGACAATTGCACAAAAAGATTTTCAAGATCCTTTTAGCTTGTGGAAAAGATTGGGAGATACTGCAACAACTCATTATAAGCTCAACAATGAAAAAGACATTCATTCCCTTTCTTCTGTCCTCTCAACTCATCGATCCCCATAAAAAGAAATTACGACTCGGGACCGATCAAACATTACACTTAAAAAGTCTGTACGATTTTTTGGTACTGGCTGTTGCTGCTTATTGAACTTGTAAAGGAGGAGGAGAAAGCGCTGAGCCACATAAATGAATGCCTAGAGGGGCAAGGCGAGAGCGGCTCACCTTTCTGTCCCCAGCCTCCAGCACTTTGCAAAACATGTTTGTTGAATACAAATGATCTGGCATTTCATTTTATAGGCTAACTAAACAAAATAACTTGTTAAACACAGCATAGCTCATAATCGGTTTACAAGCTGGTTGCTGATTTTCCTTCTCTCTATATATCTCACTTTTACAATTTCGTTTGAGCTTTGAAACACACAGACAAGAAAGTTGGGCTGACTACAAAAGCAGGTCCAGGTTCAAATCCCAACAAGAATGCTAGCATGACCCCAGTCCATTTTGGTAGATAAGTACTGTGGTATGCAGGGGATACAGAGAAGAGCAAATTACCCAATGAATGGATGCAGCTACCTCAGTGTCATCTGTCTTCTGGGGGAATCAATCCCTGAACATTTAAGGATCTTCCAAAAAGGAAGATCATTCCAGTTTCCAATAAGGAAATTCTGGCTACAAATTCGTCCTTACTGGATCATCAGACTTTGTCTACTTAAGTGCCATAGCATAACCATGGCCTCCCACCACAAACAAGTCTGAATTATGCCTAAACTAAAAATAAACACACAGTGGGTGTAAGTTTGAGAACCTTCCCTAAATAAAGTCTATGACCTTAAATGCTTATACTTGAAGTTATTTATTAGTAACCAAGAAATCTTTCTGTATTTAATAGAGACTATCGTGTCATTATTTCCAGGGAAGTAATTCATATTGTAGTTTCTCTTTCCCTGCTTTCTTACTAGGAGAAAGTGATTAAAAAAAAAAAACAACAAAGAAGGCATCTTAAAATATTAGAAACATGTTTTCTTTGATCAAAACATGTCACTATCTTAAATATTTACTATGTCAGATAATCTAAAAAAAATCATCCTACTTTATCGTAGTCACTTATTTTGCCTCATAGAACAAAATCGTCACAGTTGGAGAACTACAACAAACTGATTTAGGGCAGGGTTTGTCAACCTTTGTACTGATGACATTTAGGGCTACATAATTCTTTGTTGAGAGAGGCCTGTCCTGAGCATTGAAGGATTTTTAGCAGCATTCCTAGCCTCGACTCACAAGATGCCAGGACAGGTCACCAGTTGTGACAATCAAAAAAACATATCCAGAATTTGCAAATGTGTGCTGAGGTAAAAAACCAACCCTGGTTAAGAGTCACTGATTTGGCATTAAAAATCCAGTAAAATATATTATATACTTCAAAATTAAATTTATTAATAACATGAAATAATTTCCCTACATTACAGTGACTCATTTTAATTTTTTTTGTTTTTTTTATTGTTATTTATGTCTTTCACATTTTGTATTCCCCTTGGGCAGCCATTTTAATTATTTAATAAATGAATGTATGAAAAAAATTCTCCTGCGCATCTGTACAATAAATACAACTCTTATGTTATTTGAAATGGTGAAAAAGATACTTGTCTCCTTGGGGCTATAGGCCTTTGTCTTGGGGTCAGCTCCCAAGATATTTTTATAACTTAAGAAATTTAATTTTTAAGTATGTAATATATTTCACTGACTTTTTAATGCCTAAATCAGTATAGGAAAGTGTTGAAAATGCAGAACTTCCCTACTTTCTTTGAAAAGCTTACAAATTTTGTCTGATCTCCAGCCAGTATACGAATTAGCTGATTTTTGTCTCCACGTCAGCTCAGAGAAAAGGGAAAGAAAAACAGGCTTATCTAGGAAACACAAATCAATTTCCTTTAATATAGTTTTTTTGGGAAGAAATACATCCTTAAATGGAATGGTCAAATTTTGTCTCATGAAAGACTCTATAGGCTCTGTTTTTTTGTACCCAAGACTGACTTCTCACACTCTCAGTGCTATCAAATTTCCCCATTCCCAATAACCAGCTTTGTAAAGGCTTTCTTCAAATTAGACATTCTGTTAGATATTTTAGATATATTATTCCAATTATCCTCCCAACAACCCTAGGAGGGGATGTCCTTATCCCATTTCAGAGATGAGGAAACTGAGGTACACAGGTGTTAAATAGTTTTCCCAAAATACCCAACAACTATCAACTGTAACGTTACGGGGATCTGAACCCAGGTATTATTAAATTCACTGCTTTTGTTATTGGAGGTAATACCTTACCACTCCTCAAAAAAAAAAAAAATAACAGTTGCCTTGAGATATAATTTACATAAAATAAAATTCAGTGATTTAAATATAAAATTTTAGGTGTTTTTGTATGCTCAGAGTTGTGCAACCATAATCATAATATAATTTTAGAACATTTTCACCATCAGGAAATAAAACCTCATATACATTAGTGGTCACAATCCTTTTGTTCTGAAATCTTATTTTTCCAAACATCTATCATTTTATCCACTGAAAATATTTTGTTTTCCTTAATAAACTTGAAATTAACAACACAACAATCAATGGACAATTGCCTCTCCAAATATGTCTTTCTCTTGGTAATATGTCTTCTTAATCTTTTCTGTAGAACAATAAGATAAAATAAAAGCTTAGGATAGCAACCCTGTCATATTTAATCATTGGATTCAAAGAATATCATCCTCCAGAACCTTCCCTTAGAGGGAGATGGATCCAGCAGAGACTTAGTATGAAGATATAAGACCTTCAGGGACAAATGATGTTTAGGTGCTTGGCAGGAATAAAAACTTACTTCCTGATTCTCTTTCTTAGTATTTAACACAGCCTTGAAATAGAAGGTGGAAAGAGAACCAACATTTATTGTGCCCTACTATGACCCAAGTGCTTCACAGCATCTTGGTAAATATGATCTCTATTTGACAGAGGTAGAAACCAAGTTGAGAGGATGACTAACTTGAAGTGCTTTTATAACAGTTTCATCTGTGCTTTAAAGGAGAAAAACCAAACATTTGTTGATGATATTAAGCCTGCCCCAATGGAGGTTAACTACCATTCAGGGAAACAATTTAGCCACATTAGGCATGGAGGGTCTAGTTTACTTTAAGGGCTTCAGGCAGAATCCATGCCATAGAAGTGGAATTTCCCATGGGAATTCTTTCTTTGACATGTTTGGCTTCCTTCCTCCTCTATTACACAGTACTTGATCAAATATTGTTTTCTTTCAGAATTTATATAAGAAGCACCAAAACATTTGAAACAACTGTGGTGTTAAAAGAAAGAGGAGAGAATGAGAAATGGGCTTTGTCTCCTTGGCCTCTTGAGCACATCGGTGAGATATGGTAATAAGAGCTTTTCAAATAGATACTGGACACCTTAGCTCTGGAGAATATTTTCTGAAGAAAAAATTATTGAAAGAGAATTATTCAATAAATGGGCTACCTCTGTAGTGATTCTTCCTAATTTATATAAATTTTCTAAGGCTAATAAATCTGACCCTGAATTTAACCATATGTTAAATTATGAAGATGTAGAAATTCTTTCACCCTCAAATTTCTTTATATGAAATATTATTTAATCACAAACCCACACTGAGTGAATCTTGAGGATTAACTGTTTCTTACTTGTTATATATCCTGAAAGTTTATTTAAGCCTTTTTACCTTGTTTCAAAAAAATATTTTACCTTTCTAACAAACTCATATGTAATGCATTTATTAACATCATGGAAAATCTTTACTAACTGTATAATTATGTGTGGCACTGTTCTATAAATTATAAGTGGGAAACTTTGAATAAGTTCTTTCCTTAAGAAATGTTACCAGTAAAATATGGCTATATAATTTATGAACCTTAAATGGTTTAATTTTGGTGCAGGTTTTTATATAAATTATCATTAAATAATATATATCTTCAGACTTTTATTTCCATACTCTTATTTTCCACTAGTAGCTCATTTTCCTTTTTTGAATTTTAAGTTTGCAAAATTCTCTCATTTGAGCTCAATTCTAGCCCTCTAGGTCCACAGGGAGTAATGTCCAAATCATCCAATTACTCTGTGTGGTGAGAGCCCATATGACAGAAGTGCATTTCCCTGTTAGTCAAGCAGTGTTTTTGTCTCATCTGCAGGACATGATTGTCTACTCTGTATAGTCCTAGATCAGATCTCCACAAAATTATGTTAAAAGATTGTTAACTCCAGTCACTAAGAACTTTGTATGTAGGAGAGAAATCAAAAGTATAAAGAAAAAAAAATCTCCAACTTTTATATCTAGCTTATCAGTGGTCTCATCAAACCCTCTTTCTTTTTCAGATACCCATCATATCCAATATTTGACTTCCCAACTAGTCTACTAATCATTTATGAATTTATACCATGAGACGAATTTGCAGTGATAAGAAATGCAACTGTTTCATAAGTCAATAGAATGATCTATGAATATCATGTTTCACATATTATAGGTCCCTACCCAAATCTCCAATCTCTTTCATAAAGTCTTTGAAAGGTCAGTAGACTGAAGTCAAGGCAGTCTTGTCACCCGCTGAATTTAAGAAAGACTTGATGTAGGGATGTGAAGTATATGGTTGGAGTCATTATATGGAGGCAAATCAGTAAGTGAGAAGTACAATCTGAATTGTTGTGGGACTAGAAAAAAGGGAAAAAAAATCAAACCTTAGCCTGGAAGTTTGAAAGACCTTGGATTTCAGCACCATGGAGAGCACAAATCACAGGCCCAGTTATTCAAGGTTCCCTAATGGTGATAATCTAGTCTCCCCATAGAAAAACAAGTGTCTGTGGTTTCTGAAATGTTCAACAGATATCTTGTGGTGGGGTGGGTGTCAGGCAGAAATAAGCCAGTTCTGTTTTTCTATCCTTGGAGAAAAATGAACCCTTGCACACTGTTAGAGGGAATGCAGTCTAGTACATCACCTATGGAAAACAGTATAGAATATGTTAGAAATAGATCTGCCCTATGACCCAGCAATCCCCTTCTAGATATTTACCATAAGAATGCAAAAACAGTGGCCTCCCTGGTGGTACAAGGGTTAAGCACAGCACTGTGAAGCTGTCCAAGAGGCCTGCAGCACACATTCAATACCCAGCCAAGGAGATTCCCACATGGCGCAGTAGACCTCTCCTGCCTCACCCGCTGCTCCCCTCAGCAGTGTACCTCAGTGGATCTGCCTGTTCTGCTCTCCAATCTGTCTCTGGTGAATCCTCTCACCACCTCACACCTCTGGTCTACACCCCAACTTGTACGCATAAATAAATTAATCTTAATAAAAGAATGCAAAAACACTAATTCAAAGAGATATATACACTACTATGTTCATTACAGCACTATTTACAATAGCCAACCTATGGAAATCACCTAAGTGCCCAAAAACAGATGAGTGAGTTAAGAAGATGTGGTAGATACACACAATGAATACTACTGAGCTATAAGAAAAGATGAGATTTTGCCATTTGCAACAACATGGATGGAACTAGAGGGTATAAATTAAGCAAAATAAATTAAGAGAAAGAAAACACTGTGCGATTTCACTGATGAAGTGTGTGAAACATAGAGATGCTAAACAAAGGAACAGAAAGCTGATTAACACAAAACCTAGAAACTTGACTGTAGAATTGAAGCTACAAGGTAGTGGGGTGGGAATGGGGAAGAAAAGAACCCAATGGAATATGGTGAAGGGTTACTGGTGCTTTGGTTTTGGTCATTGTGATATAATATAATGTGAAGAGGTATGAACCCACACCCCAAGTAATATACAATGGTATAAACCATTGTTACCTCAATAAAAATACTGTAATAATTAAAAAGTCTGTGATATAGTTTTCAGAATCAATTTTAAAGGCTACAAATGATAACATTCACCCTTAGGTTTTTAGCATACACTGATTAACTGACTGTCACCACAAAAATTGCATAAAAAATGTTCTCTATTTTGAAAGACTTGGGAAGAGTGTAGACTTGATTGTAGGCACAAGAACTGCCCTGCAAGGAGGAAAGTGATACATGCTATAACAAAGAAAAAGGGTCACTTTAGCAATGGGGTTAATAATAACAGGCAAAATGTGCTGATATTTTATTAAAAGTACTTTAAGGAAATTTTAAGAGGTAATGTGAAAAGAAATAAAATTTTATCATTTTATATAATCTCAGTTCAAGCTGGATTTAATAATTTTTGTTTATTCTGATTATGTTTAGGTATCTGGGAGATCTGTAAAACATATATCATGCAACATTTTGCAGAATGTTATGATTTCAAGACTGGCAATCAGTTTATCCATTCCTTATAAATAGCATGCATGCCTATAGTAACTCAGAGGAAGGTAGCACTTTGTAGCAATCTCCAATTTTTGATACTTCTGCCATCTTCATTGAAAACCTGCTAAAATAATTCAATTCCCACTACCTATAAATGTGAAACAGACAAGCTTCTTTGGTTCAAACATGTTTTCAACCATTAATACACACATTAGCATATGTATTGCATTTCTTGTCTGAGCAGTAATGCTACTGCTTGCAAACAATAGAGCTGAGCATATTCTATCACCCAGGGAACAGATTTGTGAGTAGCTTATCACTTAGCTTTCTCAAAATACCATGTCTCCCTGTCCGCAATGTCAAAAAACAGTAACAATTCATCCTACAACATAAAAACTGGACATTAAAATGAATATGATAAAAATAGCTTCTGTAATCAATGGACAAGTACACAGACAGGATAACAAGAAACAAAGAGCCAAAACATTTACAGGAAAAATCCTGTCCAAACTAGAAGTGGCAGAGAATACTGTAAAGATCAGAAACTATATAGATTTGGGTGAAATCCTTCCCTATCACCGTTGAGTAAGCTGATTTCTCTACCTCACTTTCTTCATCTTTGATAATTGATAAAATTGCAGGAGCCAAAGACTTCTAGGTGCATAATTATACAGATTTAAGAATTTTAATCAGGGCCTCCCTGGTGGTGCAGTGGTTAAGCGCTGCACCGTGGAGCTGTCCACAGCAGCAACGCAAGTTCGATGCTTGGTGGGGGAGATTCCCACATGGCACAGTAGACCTCTCCTGTCTCGCCCACTGCTCCCCTCAGCAGTGTATTTCCATCGATTTGCCAGTTCTGCTCCCCACTCTGTCTCTGGTGAACCCTCTCACCACCCAATGCCTCTGGCCTGTACCCCAGCTTGTATGCATAAATAAATAAAGCATTAAAAAAAAGAATTTTTAAGCATATGTCTAAGCCTAGAATCAAAGCTTCAGCAGTCAAGATACCTACAGACCCTCCCCTGCAGACTCACTGCCCAGCTATTCCACCAAGAATTAACCAAGAATCATCACTAACTCACCCACTGGCAGGACCTGCCCCAACTAACTTGTGAGTAGATGTTCAACAGGGAACTAGCTTCATTCTACCCTTAGATAGACTCTCTTCTTGTCTTCCGCAATTTTTACTGAAACACTCTGCATACAGTTGAGCAGTGCCTGATTCTAGGGGACACCATTATCACAACAGGCCATGTGAATGGGGCAGCCTGCATTGGGGCAGTGCCCCGCCCATACATGGTGGGCTGCCATACTCTTCCTGAGGGAGATGTTCTGCTCACTAGCTTGGGTGAAAGAGCAGCCCTAAATTCTCATGTTTCCTTCCATGAAAACCATTAAAATGTAGCATAGAACTTAATCTTCATTGGGAACCAATGAATCACAATACATTTAGTGAACATTGATATTTAGAGGGAACAAACGAAATGAAAAAGTACAATCTTACTTGGAAAGATTTTACCATTTATAATAGTCTTGATCCCCCAATAATATTTCAGGAAGATTTCAGGTTGAATAAGATTTGTGGAGTCATTCTTACACTTTGGAGGAAAGGTGATTTATAAACAGAAGCTATTTTTATTGACTATAGATCCCTAGCCAATTCTTTATGAGGGCAGTGTCCCCAAGAGGAAAGAAATAGAGTGATTACAAAGCAACAACAGTTGCAGTTTCATCTAAGTGACTTTCTTGACAGGAGCACGAGGCAGGGTCATAGCAAGATAACTAATTCTAGGAGCAACACATTTAAGAACTTCTGCAATCACCTTGACAGACCAAGCACAGCTCCCACAAAGAAGTTTAAACAGAACAGTGATGCATTAGATGGAATGCTGTTGCCTGTTAGGAACAAAACACAATACCCTGTTACAGACTGGGGCTGCTTTATCTGTCAGTTTTTAAATATGAAAACAACGTGTTCTATCTGTAGTTCTTTACCAAGGATGTGACCCTTGGACATTTGGAAAGGAAAGTGTTTGTAACTGGCAGATGGAATTGCCCATCTCAAAACAGCTGAATTTGTGTTTGTGTGGGTGTGTCCATGGTGGTGGGAGGCTAGGAGGAAAAGCACAAAGATATGCTCAGGGCCAGAACCATGGACTCCAGTATGTGGCGTGGCAGTTTGGAGTTGGAGTCCTGAGTTCCATGTGTTATCTGAATGTTCTTGCCATATGATGTTGTGTCAGTCACTGGACCTCTGCATTTGTTCTCTCTTACGTAAAATGGAGAGTAAGATAGTACCTGTTTCACAGGAAGGGTAAGTGTTAAATGAGATGACACATGAAAAAATACTTAGCAAAATGTCTAGCACATGGCTGTTGCCTAGTGGGGAGGCAGCGTTGGGAGCAGTGTGGGATGGAGGAAAAAACAACTGAAAGTCCAAGAAGTGCGAGAGAATGACCTAAAGAGTCTCACATCCCTGGAGATGCAGTGTCCTTTCCTGAGCCAGTCTTATATATATATTAGGGGGTCAGATTCAGGGAAGGCGGGCAAGTATGTGAAGGAATGTATAGAGGAATGTGAGTGATGGGGCTGTGTACTGGGGATGCATAATAGTCTGGCACAAGCTAGGGTGAAGTGAATGGGCTCATGTCAGATTGGTTGCCTGTTGGGTGCCATTGTTGTTGCTGACCAAAACATCCTCTCTAGTCCCTGTTTATACTTAACTTCCTGTCAAGGTGGTCTAGCTGTTTATGCTAATCTGGCCATAATGTCTGCCTGCTGTTTTCAGCAGATATCCTCATACCAAGACTTTCCTCCTGGTGGAGAGGCTCCCTCTCTGACTCTACGTTTTAGCTTGACCAACAGAAACTTTGGGTGCCAAGACTAAATCCTGAGAACAAAGGGAGCTGGGGGATCCACACAGGGCAAGTACTCAAACATATTACCATTATATTTTCAGTATGTTAGGTATAATATAGAGAAGAAAAAAGGGGGGTGCTTCCTAAATGATTGTTGAATAAACTATATAAGACTATTTTGTTTGGTGGGTATTTGACATGCAGCCTGGGTCCTGTAATGTCCAGAGGCAGAGTGAAAGGGATCTGGCCCCCAGTGTGTTCTTCCACGTCTCCAGTCCATCGGTTCAATCCTCAAGCACCAGAAATGGATACTCAGAGGAAGAATGTGCTAATCCATCTCCTTTGATTTCAGACCTTTGGAACCTCCCCAGCAGCCTAAACAGTACTATTAGTACTATCCCCACTTCTTCCACTTTCAATTCCAACCAATAAAGGTCGTTGATACCAAAAAAAAAAAAAAAAAAAAAAAAAAAAAAAAAAAAAAAAAAAAAAAAAAAAAAAAAAAATGAACTGAAACAAACATATAACAAGACAGCATGAATTATGGTTATTTTAAAGGGAATTATATTAGTAAGAACAGGTTTTATGTTATTCCTTGCATACATTTTTTTTAGTGAGCTTTGCATCCTCGTTCTGATTTAAAATTAAATTCACAGTATAGATTTGTTATATTCTGGAAAAAATAAATTTTAACAGCCATTTATGCAAATGTGGATCTAAGAAATGTATATTTAAGAATATGAAATGAAAGGAAATGAAATGTTAGAGATTCACTGTCATAGTGACCTCCACAAGGCACAGCTTGCTCTTTGTAGAATAGATGTGCCACCATCTGTTACTCTAGGTACAAAGTGGTAAAAACCATTTGGAAATAGAAATCAAGTCTCCCAATGCTGTAAGAGGGTGGTCCTCAGGGGAGTGTCCCAGGTTCCCTGCCCCACCAAAGGGAGGGTGGAACTGAGCAGGAGAGATAAGAAGCTGGAGAAGAGGAAAGGGAGAAGGAAGGCAGCAGGATGGAGAGCCAGAAGAGGCACAAGGAGCAGAGAGACATGTAAAGAAGCTGCACTGGCCTGGACTGATTTGAGACAGATGTGGGTGAGAGACCCGTGGGGAGGTTAACAATGGCAATGTGGATCTTGATTTTGATTTTGCTCTTCCTCACAGATTTGTTTGACTGCTTCTGACCCTCTTCTATGGGTCCCTGCCGAAAGGTGTTTTAGACTTGTGGCAGGCTTTCGGGCCTTGCCTTGGGCCAATCCCATTTGGGTGGACTTTTGCCCACAAGGTGATGGGTAACTTTGGGTGCTTAGTTTAGAAATTATATTCTTTATGTTTTCTGTATTATCACATTAATTGTATTAAAGTTTCTTTCCAGTTAAGGTCTTACATGTTTTATCTTGATGCGGCGGATGGCAGAACCTATTTCGAGCGTGCAGGCTTGGGATTTCTGGGGTGCCCCTCTCCCTGCCCTGTAACAATGCCACAAGGTTTTCATGAAATATTCCACAAGAGAGATTCTTATGTGACCTTTATTCTTTACAAGGCCTTCATTATGTCTCCTTTCAGATGTCTACAAAATATAGAGGCTCAACCCACTTCAGAAACACTACCCTCAACCCAGCAAGTTCAGTGCATCATTAGAAGAAGAGAGACTAGTCTAAGCTTCCAAAGAGCAGGATATGCGCGTGTGTGCGTGCACACACACACACACACACACACACACACACACACACAAATTGCTGACCTCTGTGTCCATCGGTAAGGACACAAAGCTGTATCTTCAAAGTGAGTTTGGTAGAGAGTAGGTACTGGCAGTTTTGCTAGTTAAAGATCTCTTCTTTGGGCTTTTTCAGACTATAAAACATTTTTTAAGTTTGGGAATCAGCAATAACGTCCCATTGTTTCAAGTAAAAACACTTAAAAATTCCACTATCATTACCACCAACATTTAAGGAGCAACACATTTCTAATCCAAAAATGTCAGCAAGGCATTAATAACAAAAAGATTAGTTCTTCAGAGCCACAAAGGACAGATGACAACTTTACACTGACACACACAATCATCAGTGCACAAAAGCATTATATTTTATATTACATGCGACTAGTTTCTAAACAGTGAAAATTCTGTCTCAGGCCAGCAGGGTATTCAGTACATATCCCTTTGGACTCCTTTACACTAAGATCTACACACATCCTCACTTTCTTTGACTCAGTGGAACTTGTTTCACATAAATGTAAAATTCTCCAGTATCTATCACTCAAGGCAAAGTAACAGATATAAAATTTATTATAAATCCCCCTGTCCTATGATAGAGTTATCATCTGGTTCACCACATTTTTCATTGAAGATTGTAAAATCCACTTTAAAAATCTGAGAGGTGGGAGCCCAGAGTAGCTGCTCACTCCTGACCCGAAGTACACTGATGCTGCCCTTTCACTTCAGATAGGGATGTGAAGAAAGTAAGGAAATGGAATACTTACATGCTTTCATTACACTAGCCAGAGCAAGTGATGAGAAAGGACCATGTGTGTGTCCTGACAATAACTAAACAACTTCCAGATTCCTCAAAAGCTAAACTCCTACCAGGGTCTGATATGACCTTTCCTTAGGAGACTCTCAATACAACATACTTGGGTTTGTTCCCCAGGATCAGGACAGTCTCTGGGTATTGAATGTGCTCTGAATACACTTCTAGAGAACTATGAGGTTCCAGATCCCCATGCAAGAATATTAGACTGAAGGACTCTTCAAAATTGAACTAACGTAAGCTTCAGGCCAATATATCTCTCAACTCTTTGCATATGAAACACTGTAAAAGCCATACAACTCATCCTTACTGAAAACTAGTGGTATGTGTGTCAAACTTCCAGGACAATAGTAGAAAATATTGTATGACCTACTAATTAGCTATTATATTTTACTACTTCATTGTGTGATAGATGTTTTACTGATTTTCAGTACTGCCATCACAGAGTCAAGACATGATTCACTATTTTGTTAATAATTAGGAATTATTTCTAACTGGCAAAGAGATTAAGCCTTTAACTCCCACTTCAGGAAATGTGGCTTTGAAGCCACATGAAGGAGACCCTGAACAGCACAGTTTAGTTCTAGGCAGGTTTCTTTTTTTTTCTCCGTTATCCTTTTCCTCTCACTCAAGTTTCCCGAATGACACCTCCTGGCACCAGAGCAATAATGAAAACAATGCCTTTCATTTTCTCATTAGTTCCCAGTGGTTCCAAATTACCAATATGAGCTGGAAATGGAGGAAAAACAGATGAATCAAAAATAAATGATTTGCCCGAGGGTAGGTACAGATTTACACCTTGGCTAAATAACCCTTCAAAGATCTGTGTGACACTGCTGCAAAAAGAGAAGATGTGGAGACAAGGTAAGATACCTACAAGGAAAAGATGTGCATTAGGCACCTACTGTGGATTAGGACCCTGTTAGGGACTTTCATCTCTGTGATCTCTTTTGACCTTCGCAACAGAGCTGTGAGATAGGAATCATCAACCCTGCTTTTAAAGGATGTGCATACGGGATTATGTAAGCACTGTCTGAGTTCACAAAGCCCAGAAGAGGCAAAGTTGAGATAAAACCATATCACTGTTGCTGAGAAAGCAACACAAATGTCATTTTAGTGAAGCACACTTCCATTCCCTTTTGTCCGGTCTGGGTCTACAAAATTCTAGATCAACCAAAATATAAAGACTTCAGTCAATTCCCTTGAGTTTTAATGCCTATATTACTGATTTTAATATATCTATGGTATGTCTATACTGAGTAAATACATTAAGTTGTCAAAAAATTGGGGTTTAAGTCCCTAGCAACCTGATGCTGACCCAATAAAGTGAGGTGGGAAGGAGAGAAGCACAGAAGAGGAGGAAGACGAGAGGATTCAGAGACAGAAGGTTTCTGACCACAGAGATTCCTCAGGCAAAGACTCACATTTTCATGCAAACACCTGAATGACTCTTTTGGTCAATGACTGGTTTTGATTTTCCAAATTTGTTTATTGCTTATGCCTTGTATTTTGGGGGAATCTGCCATAACATCAGGTTTGTTTTAAGATAAAATGTTTAGCTTTAGTTTGCACTAATAGAACAGAGAACTCAGAGAACCAAAAATAGAATAATAGGTTTGGAGGTCAGTTTGCATGGAAATTAAGTAAGATAACAACTTTAAGGAACGAAGGATCAGAAAGGAAGTCTTAAATGGTGCTAAAGACCATTAGGTCTGCCACCTAATGTTATTACTAGGAGATATTTACAGAGACATTGGGTACAGTCAAAATTTATAGATCTCCTTTATGGAAAAACATATGTTCTAAAAAGAAAGCTCATTTCTTCCCTAATATGGTAAGCCTAATAAATGGTTGAATAAAATGACTAGGGTTGCTCAGAATTCAGTCCCTTGGTGATAGCACTTATTAATGCAGCTTTCTCTCTCCTTCCTTCTATTGTTCCCTCCCTTCTTTTCACAATGCTTTCTTGTCACTATATACTGAAAAAAATACCATGCTGCTAGACTGATAAAGAATAGAGTAATAAATCACAGTGGTCTTCAGGGAGGGCACATGTAAGCAGCCAATGAATACAACTGTTTAATAATAGGATAACATAAGGAATATGAACTGTCTGCTGCATGTTACAATGAGCATGAATTACTTTAAAACAAGAAAAGAAAAAGAATGTTAGAATAAGTACATTAAAAGACAAATACTCATAGGACTTTCTCTGTGGCTGAAACATCTAAATTTATTTCCAAACTTAAGTTTCTACATCTAATACCTTACAGTCAAAATTTTATTCTTTCCAACTCCTAATATTTGACAACTAATATCCTTTCAAGTATTTGAGTCTTTATCCAACAGAATGGAAAATCGTACTGAAAGGCAACTCGGTGACTACAGACAGAAATGAGCTCTGGCCCAGGTTGTTTCTTTCTACGAGAAGGTGTTCAGCATTCAACCTGCAGCATCCTAGTTGACATAGCAGCATCCTGTAATTACCCCTAAAGGCCATTTGATTTGATAATATATTCACCATCATGTATAATTTACATAATGTTTTACAATTATCCATTAATATGCAAATGTTAGGCTAAAGATTATGTGGCCTAGAAATGCAATGCAAGTATTTCTCTGAATCGCACCCTATGTACATATAGATATCTAACCCAAAAGGCCTTTCAATTTTAGCAAAGCAAAATTGAATGACTCATGGTGATCAAGGTGAGACGTGAATGAGCACAACTTATCATAGTGCACAAATCCTAGTTAAGTTCAATAAATAATTATTCAGTTTGGGGCACAAGGCTGGGTCCCCCAGGTATGAAGAAAAACAACAGTTTTCTCTCTTTCTGTGAGAGCCTCCATGATGTTAGAAAGCCTGTGAAAACAGGCACCAACCAATGGCAGGAAGTAAAGGTTAGACACATGCATCCTGTGGACACGTAATTACCATGAAAATAACTCACCAGGGGAATATTATGACACACTAATCAAATAAACAAACTGTGAAGCAAATTCCCCTTCCCTGTTCAAAAATCCATCTAAAAAGAAAAAAGGAAATGAAACTGGGAAAAGAAGATATACCTATGACACTATAGCATCATTGTTGAGGTGGTAAATGCACTAAAGCCAGAAAATCACTTACTGTTCCTATAGCAACTACAACTTGCCTCCTGGACCCAGAAAATTAAGTTATGAAAATTAATTCCACTTAGAGCACAAGGAAACACTGCCCTAAAGCAGGAGAACCCACCATTAGGTCAAGTTTCACATTAACAGAGCAGCAAACTCTCCTCAAGATGATGTCAATGGAAAATAGCATCAGCAAGGCTTTCCTTCTGCTGGCACCAGGTGCCCATGTGACAGCCTACTGCATGTCACCCTAGAAAGTCCAGAAAGATCAAAGAATCAACAGACACCATTTTTCTACACACCAAGGCAGGGGATGTGATTTTATTTCATCTACAAAGTGAGAAAAATAAACACAATTTGCACACTGTATCTTAATATTACTTTTAAATGCCAATTTGCTTTAGGTTTCAATGAAAGTCCAAGAAAGAAAAGGGGGTAGGTATCTGAAACTTATGCAAAGGTCCAGGTTTCAAGTCTTCTGTGACTGTAAATAAAACTGATGATCTTGATTCACAGACATCTATTTGTTTTATCTAAGGAGACTTGAACATAGTGTTTTAGATCTATGAGTAGCTTTTCAGTGAATAGATAAACCTTGACTAATACTACTCCAATTAGGATTTCTTTATTAAGCCAGCACTTATTTTCTGGTTCACTAAGGAATCTAAATCTTGAAAAGAGATATTAATCAAAGGTCCAAAACTAAATGCTAAACAAAGTTTAAAGAATTATAAGGTATGCATATTCATTTCCTCTCTGGTGAATACAACAAATTAATAAAGTAAGTTAACTGAAAAATTTGTCTACTAATATCAGTAATAACCAAAGGTCATTCAAAGACAGTAAATAACATGTTACTTAATTTAAAAGATTTTAGAACCAGGAGCATAGGTTTTCCCTTCATCACAACTTCTGCCTTCATCCTAGACTACTTTTCCAGGGCCATATGTCTGACCTTTGACCGCACCTCCAATAACCCTTGCTCCCACTCCATGACAGTTGTTCCCTTCCACTGTCAACCCTGAACTGAAAGCACTTAGAAAATGCACTATCACCCGAATTGATAAACTCCAATTTAACAGTTTCCTCTCAGTTATTTCAAGTATTCCAACTGATAAAGCCACTCAACTTTGTCATGTGCAACAAGCGTCCTTCCACCTCCATATCTTCTTTCTTCCAAGCTCCATGGTCCATGATTATAATCATGCTTTCTTCCAAAGTTCCTGGATTTATTTGAACTTCCATTCTCACTCCCACCACTCTGTTATAACCCTGACCATGGAGGAACCTTAAAAGAAAAGCTGGGGTGACTGAAGGTTTACAAATGCACTGGTTGGTTTCACTACATGTTTATGACCCAAACCATCACACAGCCCTTGGCACTGCCTGGGCATCTTCTCACATTCTTCTAGTCAGTCCACTCTCCCATGTGCCACAACATCATTCATACATTTTCTACTTTCTTTAAGTATCTTCATGAGTTCCCCTCACTCGAAGGAGACTGCTACATTCTTCAGAGAGTAAACAAAAGCCATGAGCGGGGAATTCATGTCTATCTCCTGCCATGGACTCTACACATTCTCTGGGATGCAGGACAGAGGTGTAGAGACTATATAAGAAGACTGAAGCATCAGATCATTGGTTTCAAACCTTGGATCCCTAATGCAACTGCTGTTATACCTCCAAAACACTACTTTATCTTGCTGTGCCTCAGATTATCTATGAAAACATAATGGAAATACTACTTCATCATGCAGCTGTTACAGGAGACAATCCTGATAAAACACACGGAGGAGTGTTTGACACCCATCAGGTGCTCAGAAATGCTAGCTTTGATAATTACTGCTGTCCTGATAAACTTTGGTTCACTCTTCGCTCACTCCCCCCTTTCTTAACATCTATTAAGATAGAGGTCATAGTCCTCCTCTTTTTAAAAGCCAATTCCCCGTAAGTGCTTGGATCCTATTTTGTCCCTCCTCAGAAACCAGGCTCTCTCAACATCTCCTCTCTATCCCACTCTGTGGAGCCTGTTCATCTGTCCCTCAGATTATGCTGATAAATGTTTAATCTCTAGTTCTTGGTACTAATGGTGGGGGCATAGTTATGTTTGCCAGTTTCTGAGGTGTAAATACTTCTACTATGGTCAATTTTGAGCTGCAATTGTTTAAAAATTGGATATCAAACTTCCTGAAAATCTAGTATTTGAATCACACATCAGTAATGTACGCTGTAGTTTCTCTCTTCTATAAACAAATAAAACACCATCACAAACAAAAACAAAGCAAAAAGTGTCCTAAGATTCCAACATCCTCCCTAATACCAAACTTGGTGGCTGCCCTCCAAGAAGAGGGTTCCTGAAACAACCTGTCACCATCAGCTGTGTCTCCATCCAGATCTCTCATGCATCCTTCAACACTGCATTCTATGTCCACCTTCCACAGAAACTACTCTGCCTAAGGCCTCCAAAGTCCTCCGAAGACATTTTGGTCCATTTCAAACATGACTTTTAGCAGTATCACTAGTGTCTCTGTGTCTGCTGGTTCTGTCTTGTGCCCTCCAGCAGCTCCTCCTTCTGATCCCTCTCTTCCTTTATGATACCCGGTAATGTTGCTCCAAATAGGTCTGTACCCTAGATCCCCAGTAATGTTGCTCCAAATTTTCTTGAGACAACTCTAAGCAATGTCAAGACTTAACACTGACGCATGTGGCAATAACTCTTAATTTATTTTATCCAGGATGGATTTTCTTCTGTGCTCTCTGATCTGAATATGTATCCATTTTGACAGTGAAAATACTGTAATCCCAGTTGATTGGAGGCAAAAAATAAGAATAGAAAATCACCTGCCTGAACAGAATTCAGGGAAAAGGGAGTGCTTGAAGATAGTCAGCAAATTGGAGAAAGAAGAATCAGAGCCAAATCTGCAGGGTGCTGAGCATTGTGGTTACCACTGGGTGTGGCATGTCCATGAATGAAAACATATGCCTGGGTGCAGGACCAGCTCTTCTGAATCTAGTATTTAGCAATTTGAGGGCAATGGCAAGAACTAGATAAAATGTGCTCTCTCTTGGCATAAAGTAACACACCAGGTACAATGCAGGGCTCCTGACTACATAGACTTGGGTGTCCCTTAGCACCCATCACCCAGGCCTTTTGGTGTTATTCTCTTAAGAAGACATTGTAACTTCAGACCAGTGAAACTTAGTGCCACAGAGAGTTATTGATACTGAGAAAACTGAACTCAGGGATCCAATTTCAGGTAGAACAAAAATAATTTTAAAAAATAAAGAAATTGGAGAGCAACAGGTTTGTGATTTGCTCTGATCTTTAAAAATCACTAGCATTAGTCAGTTAAGAAAACTAGTAGGTTACAATAACTTGCAAGATTTTCAAATATTGGACAGAGGTGCCAATAAAAAGGACTGGGGAAAAATTCCCTATATTTTAGGGGCAGAAACAATTTTGCACAAGCTGTATTTCAGAATTTACAGGATGCCACAAAAGTCAGAGCCCATGTATTCTACAGAAACTCATTCATTCATTCTTAGGTAAAGCTCTTATTTGTGGATGCCACTGATTACTGAGGAGCAGCAGGTGGCTCAAACACTCAACTGCAGGTATAGTACTTCGGAAATAAACATTTTTACCAAATGGAGCTGAGGTTCCCCATCAATCAAAAAGGATGTGAATAATCAACATGAGAAAGATCATTCAGTCCACACATATGTGCTAAGCATCTTACCACTTTTAAAAGGTCTTATAGATGCTGGGGTCAAAGATGAGCAAGATTTCTAGACATACATGCACTGACAGAAAAGCAAAGTATATTAGCAATAGCTATTGGGGTGATATTTATTTTCCTTTTTGTATTTTATTTTCTAATTTTTATATTCTATATAGCATTCTATTTCACCATCTGAAAAATGAGAGAACTTTTGTTTGTGAAAAAAATGTCAAAAGGGAAATAATTTCAGAAATGACTTCAGACTGTTAAATATTGAAACATCTTTGCTTCTTTCCAAGTTATCTCTATTAACTTTAGAATTAGAAAATTAACAAATCAGAAATAGAAACTGTTATTTTGAAACAGGTTGAAAACTCACAATTTTTTTTTAAACACAGTGTTCCTCTGTTATTAAAACTACGCAGGTTAAAAACTTTACCGGAAATGAAGGTTATGTGCTCTTGAAGACAATCCTTGTATTGGAGTCATTCACAAATCTCAGGACAAGTATGAAATATGGACTGTGGGCAGGTTATTCTCATTTATAAATAAAACAGTTCAACCTCTGCATAATGTCAATAGAATCCAAATTTGGAATAACGGAGGAACTGATAACATTTGTATTTGAGTATTAGAGACAAAATGCCAGACCAAGAGAATGGATAAGACTGAGTGTTGATAAGGGGCACCTCCACTTCACTGAGGGGAACTGCATGTGGTCAACTATTGCATTTTGACACATATGAAGGTTCATATACCTCATCCCTTCCCAAGCTCAGCCCTAAATTAAGATTTCGTCAACTTAATATGGGCTGTCAAGGTACAATGCATCCCCATTCTCTCCCTCTAAATAAAGTATATAGTATGTGAGAGTGATGCTCTTAATGTGTAATACTAAAGAGACATCCTTGAACTTGCTCTAACACTCAGTCACAAGCTTTGGTACTTCATTCATTATAAGTAACAAAATATTTGTGACCACTAATATGTGGTAATGGCACAGGTGAGAGCTAGTGTATGTGCCACTTGTTTTCGACATCAATTCTCAGAATGTAGTCACACTGTCTTTCAGTTGCAGTTGTCATATACCCACAAGACCCACTCTACTAAGGCATGCAGATTTTAACATTTGTCTGAGGAAAACATAAATAAGGAAATAAAACATATATAATAGAGTTATCTCAGCTCAAAGTAATACACACTATTCCAAGCTTATGGAACTGACAGAGTATTCCAAACTAGGGCACTACTATGGGTACCTTACAAAACAAAGGACTAAGAGGAACAAACTCAGGACTAAGAGGGGAAGGTGATACTAAAGAATGATTATCTTGTGGGGTCCCTAAAGAAATAGTCTTTAGGAGGTCTGGATTCCTTATGCACATATTATTTAGTAATAATTCTGCCTTTTCAGTCATCAGAAGTTTTCTCAAATTATATGGAGTCTATTAGTCTGGTACAAATTAATTATAAAATAGCAGTATGAATTTAAATAACCATTCTGCCTCTTAAATATAAATCTATTAATGACTTCATTGGAAAATGATTGGCGGGTCACTCGTCCCCCAGAGGTCTGGTTCTCTTCATCTAAGAATCAGGACTATACCAAAATAGCCCCTCCCAGGACATCCTTTTCTACCTCCACTGTCACAGTGGCTGTCTCCAAGTAGTAGAAACAACTCCATTCCACTTCCCCACTGCCCAGAGCACTGAGACTTACTGTTTTACCTTCTATGCCTCCACATGGTCAAGCCTCTGCCCTTCATCCCCATGGCATTTAACTAAGAAGGACAGGAATGTATATAAAAGCTTTAGTTACCTTGTAGAATGTTGCTAAAATTGATTTATTTCAAGGAAAAAGAATCTATTTCTAGATCCAAATCACTGGAATTAGAAAGTCAGCCCTCAATCAGACAGATAAAGAAAATCTCAATTCTATTCCATCATTTCCCAATGCCTGCACCTATGAGACAACCTAAAAATCTAGAACCAGAATCCAGAACAAAAAAGATGGAGGAGCTGTAAGGATGGAATGAAGAAATTCCTTGGGAGAAAAATTCTCAACCGTGTCTTTGTACAACAAAGAAAGGTGAACTTGTAATAAGTGCTAAAATTTTTAAAGTCTCACAACTCATAACATTTCTCAAATGTTTAGTTTATTTTATAACAAACATTTTTAAGTCAATCTTTGGGAATATTATTTCAAAATGAACCCATCTCTAATTTTATACTAAAAGTTAATATGAAAATGGGTCTCAGATTTAATAATCAGCTTTGCTAGAATGTTCCTACTTATACTGTTAAAATTATGAATTAGAAGAATTTTGGAACTTAATCATGGGTTATATTCTATTTTGCTCCATCTTACCAGCATTAAGTAAAAAATGTTCTTATATGAAGTTAGTCCTATTTCACCCTTTTTGAGAATATGAGTTAATTTGTGAGCTCACTCTGCATATTTATATCTAAACCCTAGATTTGCTTGGAAATGTGAATTTTATCAGTTGTCAGAGAAAATTAAACATGGGATGGTGAGATGGGGGAAAAATCAAATTATATTCACACAAAACTTAAGCTGGCTCCCATCTGCTAAACTTTAAGCTTTAAATAAATGCAAGTTTCTTTTCTTCACCTCATCCAACTAGAGATGGCAGATATTCCTCCGGGGGAGGGGAGGTGGTGAGCAGATAGTAATCTAAAGAGTTAAAAGAGAGGAAACTGCAACTAAATCACTTTAAATCCTCATTATCCTACCTTCATGGCACCATTTGACAGGAGAAGAGGCCATACTGCCAAGTCACGTCACTCTGCATTGCTTCCAGAACCTTCTGCCTCTTGTGGAAGTATGATAAAGAGGATATGGTAGGCTGAGAAAAACTCCTATGCTGATACAATCTTCTTTCATTATACATATTTTAAAAAATCTGTAGTAGAAAGCTAACACCTGAAAATGGATTTATCTATCAGTTCACTTAAATGCCCACTGCTTTTTGACTTCTATTCACATTTATGAATTTTGTGGGCCCATGTGTTATATTCAGACTGTACATGTGTTTAAGTATTGAATTTAGACATATATATATGTAAATAAATAAAGAACAATGATTAGTAAGGTGGGTTTACTCTCATGTTGTTATCTATAAATCCTTGTTTACTTAAGGAAGTCTTTCTAATTTGGCTCTGGCCATAACTGACTCCCAGTTAAAGATGTGATGAAATACATTGCTAAGGGGAGCAGGTGAGACAGGAGAGGTTGTCTGTGCCATATGTGGGTTAGCGCTTATTCTGCTTCCCACTCTGTCTGTGGTGAATCTTCTTACTCTTCGCACCTCTGGCTACAACCCAGTTCCTTTACAAAATAAATAAAGGAATATTTTTTTAAAAAGAAGATGTGATGAATTTCAGAATGATGGCCACCAGTTTTGCTTTGTTGTCATGTAGATGTCCTGCCCTGTCCTTTGGAACTACCATCCCTGGATTAAGCAAAATCGGGTGTTAGTTAAGTGGAAAAATCTGACATCTGACACCATTTTATATACTGTGATATTCCTTCCTATATGATGCACAGGCAATGGTGGTGGTGGTGGTGGTGTGTGTGTGTGTGCACGCGCGCGCGCACATGTGCGCGCGCACATGTGGCCTGGGGGGCAGGGAGAGGTGTGGTTCACTCCCATCAACAAAAGTTGTGTAATCCTAAAAACTGAACAGACAAGATTACCAGAGGGTTATGGCAATCAGGTTGATTTTAAATTCACCTCTTTCCTTTATGATTGAGAACTACTGGTCAAAGGCAAAACAAACATTAAGAAAAAACTTTTGGGAGAGCTGTAAAAAGTCCGTATCCTGATTCTTATGGTGATTATATGACTTTAAACATTTATTAAAACTAAATAACTATACCTCTGAAAAGGGTGAACCTTACTATAATAATCATATTTCAATAAACCTGACTTAGAAGAAGTGTAAAAAGCAAAAGAAACCTAAGCTCACATGGCAGTAAAACAGCACAAAACAAACTGGCTGGCTCTGAAAACACTATATTGAGTGAAAGAAACCAGACACACAAAAGGCTACATACTGTACCATTCCATTTATATGGATTGTAGGTAGAAGAGAATGAATCATTCACCCCTCCCACCCACAAACACACATGTACACACCTCATACTCCTCACCACATTCCCAATCCTAGGAAAAAAAAAAAGGTCTATTTTTCCCAAAGCTGGACTCGTGCTCTCAAGAACAGACTAATGAGGGATTTCATAACTGTACTGAACTCTAGAGTGGGACTATTGTTAAAGAATCAATTTTGGATGGTTGATTCAACTCTCCTAAAGAGAATTTCAGAGAATTTCTATTAACTTTCACTCTTTAAAAGTGACTGTTCATCTCACTTGATGGTACATATTAAGTTTACTACTCCCCTCCTGAAATGTAATTTAGCTCTAAAATTTAAGTAAACTTGGAAAATAAAGAAGACATACTTTACTTGGCATAGTTTTTAAAAAGCTCATCCTACTGAATATTCTCTATTAGCATTAACCAAAAAGATTATCTCCCAGGTTGTTCAATTTTTCCAACATATTAAAATAAACAAATTACCTGAGGTAAAATGAAAGTCATTGGCACTCACATTTAAAGCATCATCTTAGGATAGACATTATTCTGGAATATCATCCAACCATTAAAAGTAGTGAGTTCTATCACCTCTCATACATCTATCACATCACACACACACACACACACACACACACACACACACACACACACACAACTTTAGCATATGCAAAGGGAAAGAACTCGGATAACCAATCAACTCAAGAATAAAGCAAGATTACTGCTGGCAGCTGGGAACTCAAGAAGAAATAAGTTGAGGATGGAGAGGGGCAATCACCCTTATTTTAAATCTCTCATATAATTTAAAGTGCTTTGTAGTATGTGTTACTGTTCTAGTGAAAGTAGTAAACAAAATGAATGTAAAACCTTAAAAAGTTAAATACTACCCAAACTACCTAAGGGAAAAGTGTTCCTCAAAGTGTTACTGGAAATATTTAAAGGAGGAATTTTTATAGGGTTTCCTCTGAAAATAGGTCTTGGGTTCCCACAAGTTACTGAATAAATATCAATATATATAGCTTTTCCATTTCAATACTTTTATGACAGCCTGAAATATCTAAGTAAAACCACCATGCTACATATGTTTCAGATTAGAATGATCCATTCTACAGTTGTACAGTTGACTCTTGAATAATATGGGAATTAAGGGGTTGATCTCCCAAGCAGTCAAAACTCTGTATAACAAGTTTGACACCCCCTATGATAGCTACTAATAGCCTGCCACTGACTGAAAGCCTTACTGATGACGCAGTCAATTAACATACTGGGAAATGTTGTGTGCACTACATACTGTATTCTTCCAATTAGGTAAGCTCGAGGAAAGAACATGTTAAGTACATCAAAAGGAAGAGAAAATATATTACAGCATTGTACTGTATTAATCAACACCATGAGTTTATATCATCTGTTTATAAGAAAAACTGTGTATAAGTGAATCCATGCAATTCAAACTTGTGCTGCTCAAGGGTCAACTGTATTTCAAAGCATCAACTTTTCCAGTCCCTAATCAAACCCATAGGCTACCTAAAAAGGTCACTGGTTTGTCTTATTTATTCAAATAAGACATACGCAGTTCTGATGTATTTACAGGAAAACCAATAATTTTGATACACAAAGTATAAATGGTGAATACATACGTCAAAAATGTTTAACATTTCTCATAAAATAGTCAAGAGTGAGACATTTTGAACTCTCAAGCTAGCAATGAAGTTTCTCACCTGCTGTTGTTTTCCTTAGGACGATACTTGGTGTGGTAAAACAGGTACACTCTCACTTTCTGCTGAAGAGTCCTAAGCAGTGAAGTAACCTTGTCAGAGTGTTGGCAGTATGTATCCAGAACTTAAGGGTGTATGTGACTAGCAACTCCACTTCTAGAAATTTATTCTAAGTAAAAGATTAAACATAAATCCAAGAGTATTTTATAAGGATAATCGTCCCAGAGATGTTTATAGTAGTAAAAAGTTGGAAAAGCTTCAACATATAAAAGTAGACATCGGTTACATTAATTATGATATATCTACACAGTGAAATGATATCCAGTCATTACAGAATATATCCTGGAAAGATATTTTAAGATATGGAAGGATGTAATCGAGATGATGATTTTCAGTCAAGAGAAAAACAGGAGTATGAACTGCACAGGCGTATGAACCCACATTTTTTACATATGTAGGTCTATAAAAACATATGTATATACACAGATAAAGTGCCGATGCAAACACAGATGTAGCAGAAGACAGAGGAGATGCCACACAGCACCTTCAGCTATTGTCTCATGATGGCAGTATTGTGAGTGGTTTTAATTTTCTTTAAATATCTTTTCGATTTACTGAATTTCAACAATCAGTGTGCACTTATTTACTGTTAATGTATTGATCTTGTAGTCTTAAAGTGTGTGTAACATATGATGCTGATTTCCTGTGAACATCCTTCCCTTCCCCCAGAGTTTAGGTTTTATCGTTACTCCAATTTTTTTTCTTAAGGATTTATTTACTTATGGATATAAGAACTGGGTATAGGCCAGAGGTGCAGAGGGTGAGAGGATTTTCCAGAACCAGAGAAAGAGTGGGGAACAGAAGAGGCGGATCTACTGAAGTACACTGCTGAGGGGAGCAGCGGGCGAGGCAGGAGAGGTCTACTGCGCCATGTGGGAAGCTCCCTGGTTGGGGATTGAACTCACACTGCAGTGGCTGTGGACAGCTTCATAGTGCTGAGACTTAATTCGTTGGGCCACCAGAAAGGCCCCTGTCACTCAATTTTGTTTCTCTACTCTCTAGAACAAAGTGACTAAATTAGCATAAACTTAATAATTCATTTTTCAGTAAAGAAATAGAGAAAAGTCAAAGAAAATTAGTATGTGGTAATTTACTATAAAAATAATAAAATACTGATGCTCTCTAAAACTTATAATACAAATAAATTTTAAAATAAAATATATGATGGGGCCTCCCTGGTGGCACAACAGCTTAAGCGTAGCGCTTTGGAGCTGTCCGCGGCTGCAGTTCGAGTTCGATGCCCAGCTGGGGAGATTCCCACATGGTGCAGCAGACCTCCCCTGCCTTGCTCGCTGCTCCCCTCAGCAGTGTATTTCGGTCAATCTACCTGTCTGCTCCCCACTTTGTCTCTGGTGAACCCTCTCACTGCTCTATACCTCTGGCCTACACCCCAGCTTGTACGCAAAACTAAATAAATCTTTAAAAATTAAAAATAAAATATGTGATATCACTTGTGTCCTGAAACTGACAGAATGCTATAGGTTAATTGTATCTCAATTAAAAAAAGATGTCATTTGTCTAAACAGTGATATAATAAAAGGGTCACTGGGAAAAACAGCCTTTTTGGTATTTTAGTTCATTTCTAAAGACCTTTTTGGTAAACAGCTTAAAATAATACATGGAGGTCTTCTTACACTCTTTAATAGTTTTGTTCACTTGGTTGCTGGATGTTAAAATATAAGTTAATAAGGAGAACAATGATAATTCCTCAATTGACTTTTAGATTATCTCCATCAGATCAGTATAATCCCAGTATTTAGGACGAGGTCAGGGACATCATAGATGCTCAAAAGACTTTTACCTAATAACTCAGTAAGTTGGTTTCTTGGAAGGAAAATAAGATGAAGACCAGAATCATGTCTTTTTTTGCTAGCATATTTGAGCATTATTCTCAAATATGGTATGTGCATAATAGAATTAGTCTGGAGAGTCCCCGAAGGTTTTGTGGCAATAACCTAAAACATGGAAGCTGGGCTGATATTAATTAAATCAAAAGCACCTGAGAGAGAACGTACTAAAAAAGTAAGGCATGAATAAGGTAATTTGACTTGTTTAGGGAGCTGCAAATAGGCTCTGTCTAAACAAAATGCATGCTAATTGTGATAGTTAGGTTAGAGATTTTTTGAGTTTTATAGAGAGCAATGCAAGAAAGTAAAGGCCAGATTATGGAGCCTTTGAAGCCATGAAGCTGCAGGGGGTTTTCCACAGCCTTTAGCTTGAGTGGGAGTGAATGACTATTCAATGATTTCCTTATTAGTCTGGACCTTGAAATTGCTTCCTCATGACCCACTTATTCTCATTCATGTTCCCTCAATTGTGTGTTAAGGGAGGCCAGGAAGAATGCAGGGCATTTATCATTTAACCAGACATTGGTGCTTGGGTTTTAGATACAGGCTTTTATGTAAATGTCTGTTGATGGTTTTTTTATTTGGAAATAAATTAAACAGAATATTGTCTTTCAGATACAACAATGGCAAAACACTGAAATAAATCAAAAACACAAAGATAGTTTTAAGACTCCAGTCATATTTGACACAAAGGACTGACACTGTCCTTTCATTTAAAGATATATCTTGTGGCTCCCTCTTACGTACACAGAGGAAATGCCACATATGAAATTCTCTTTTTTTTTTTAATCTATAAAGAAACTATGAGGAACATATCTGGAATTTGGGGATGTCACTAGTAACCAGAAGCAGTACCTAAGGAAAAGATGTGAATAGGAATCAGGCAGGGGATGTCTAAAGATGATGATCAGCCTCACTTATGTTGCTGTGTTGCAGGCAACAAACCCATTAAGATAAAGTGATGGACAATCACACATTTGAATCAAGAAATGAGTAATGTATACACTGATGTGCAAACAAACAATGCTCTATTGAGTAAGTAATTTCAAGGTGAATTGTCTTATGAGAGAGCAACAGAAGGGGGCTTTTAAACTTCTTCAGCTGTGACCCATTTTGTACTGCATCTCAGTAAATATACAATGATGTAAAACTGATCCATCGAAAAACTTGTCTTTGCTACTTGTGAAACACTAAAAATTATCTCATTCCATTTTTTTTTAAAACATTATTTAAAATTCACTTGAGTGATTTCATCATCCCTGATGAGTCACTATTTGCAATTATTTCAAGAGAGTAATCCATTTGACTGCCTTCTCCCAGACTTTTTTTTTTAATTCTATTTCTTGAGGTAAAATGCCTACAACCACACCTCAAGAAATATCAAAGTCAGAAAGCAAATGACTCAAGGTCATGACTCAAGAGAATATTAAAAAATGACAGAAATGATGGTATTATCTTAAGCATAAATATAGAAACTGGTGAAATAAGGAAAAAAAGGTTCAAAGGTCCTCTTGTGACCATCTTCCCAGACATCATATGATGGCTATGTTCTAAAATAGAAGTACAATGGGTCAAACAAGAGGGTTAGTTTTTCTTCTTTTTGTTTTTGTTTTTGACTTATCATCACCTGAAAACCCAACCTTTTAGCCAACCCAAATGGCTCAACAATTTGGCCATGATTCTGACTTTTTTCAAGACCAGGACCTATAAAGAAATGGGGGCTCCATTTCCACATAAAGAGAATGAAGATCTTGATTCTGTTGGTTAACAATTTGGCAGCATCAGGACTCACTTGCTGGCTCCTGATCGCCATCTGAGTGATGGTGACAGGTGCTGGACTATATGGCTACCTCACTCTCCAACACACACACAGCATGGCAGAGGGAAAACCCTGGTCAGTCAGATTCCCAAGGCTGCCTCCAGGGAGATGATGGTGTTACAAAGGCTACTTGAGGTTTCCTATATATCCAACACTATGACTACTCTGTTCATGTGGTTACAATCTTTGATATAGTTACAAATATAAATTGAGGCACACAAAGGAAGGCAGAGGCTCATAAAGGCAAAAGTACCTATGACCATGAAAGGCACAATGTGGTTGTTGTATAAATATATTTTATGTCTCCATTTATAAGTCTCTATCATATCTACAGCTATGAGGTATCTATCTTAATACTCCCTACATAAAAATCACCCCAAATTCTGCCATTTCAATTAGATTTCTCTCCCCACCCCCATTTTTTGATAGCTCAAAAAAAAAAAGTATTAACCCTTATTTCTAAATCCACACAACAACTCAATGGAGTGTAAATGTTCATGATCTTTTAGGAGTATGTTTTGTAAAAAAATACAAAGTTTTAAATGTCAGATCATTTGGCATAGAAGTTCTACTCCTAAGAATTAATTCTCAGGAAATATTCAGATGGAGTATAAGGATGTTCGTCACCGTGCTATTACCACTAAAAATGGAAACATCCCTAAATATTCTGGGATGAGTCTGGTTAAATTAATTAGAATTGATCCACACAATGAAATGTTAAGCAGCCATTAAATAATGATATAATTACATATTTATTGCTGTGGGAAGATATTTATAATATATTGCATGTAAAGAATAGAATGTTAAAAAGAGTATAGTTTCATCTCACTTTAATGCCAGAGAGGTTGTGAAAAGATACATACTAATCTTTCTTGGTGCTAAGATAGTAGGTGATTATTAGTTTTGCTTTTCTGCACTGAAATAATTTTTTTAACAATGAGCATATATTACATTGAATTAAAAAATGCTGAAGTCATACAGTTTGATTCAGGATCTACTGGCAGACATTTCTCTATGGAAATTATTAAAGATGTGTGCAAAGATGTAGTCACAGAGAGAGGAAAGGGTCTCTATCATTAATTTTTCCCTTTCTACTGAATCTTTCCCATAAGCATAAAAGTATGCCATAATTTCTCCCACCATAAAAAAATCCCAAGCTAACTGTAACGTCCTGTCCAGTTTCCACCTCATTTTTCTGCTTTCTGCTAAGCAATACTCCTTTCAATAGACATCTTTTTTTTTTTTGTAATATATATTTTTATTGTTATTTATGTCTTTTACATTTTGTATTCCCCTTGGGTAGCCCACCACAAATTCTCCCATGATACATCTCCATGGTCCCTTGTGTTTTTTTCTATTCCATTTTGTGCCCTTTTCCTTCCCTCTCTCCGCCTCCCTCCTCCCCCCCTACCCCCCACTGATTGTCTCTCTCCTATTTGGTTTCCTTATAGTCCTGTTATAAGTGAAACCATTCGATATTTATATTTTTCTCTTTCTTTCTGGCTTATTTCACTGAGAATGATCCCCTCTAATTCCATCCATGTTGCTGCAAATTGCATGTGTTTATCTTCTTTCCATGCTGAATAGTATTCCATTGTGTATATGTACCAAATATTCTTGATCCAATCATCTATTTTTGGACATCTGGGTTGCTTCCATACCTTTGCTATTGTGAACAGTGCCGCAATGAACATACGGGTGCATGTATCCTTTCGGATTAGTGTTTTTGTGTCCTTTGGGTAAATTCCCAAAGGTGGGATTGCTGGGTCGTATGGAAGCTCCATGTTTAGCAGTTTGAGGAATCGCCATACAGCTTTCCATAGTGGTTGGACCAGTTCACATTCCCACCAGCA
>PVIJ01016048.1:0-34084 GCA_004024925.1 Scalopus aquaticus
CACTGAGGTTTGACCTTTAACAGGATAGGCTACCTGTTATTCCGCCAAATAAGAGCCTGGGGTATAAATGTGTGTATGTGCCTGTATGTGGGGGATTTTGATTGATTTTTGAAGAAGAAGCTTGAAAATAAAGCTGCTGCCTGCCTCCGCTGATTACCGAACTTGGTGTCGCGTCTTTCTTCCTGCTGGACGGGGAACCGCGCGCGACAGCTCGGGGCAGCAGCTGGCCTGCCCACCTGTGCCTATGCAGGTGTCCTTTCCACCAGCTCTGTCCCTCTGCAGGGCAGTGTCCTGCCTGCCTGCCCGTGACCTGCACCGTGTCGGGGCTTCTCTTCACTGACCTCCCTCAGCAGAGGCAGCTCTCCTCAGGGCTGCCCGCCTGCCTGCGACCATGCAGGCCTCTCTCTTAGCAAACCTCTCCCTATCGGGGCAGCTCTTCCTGCCCACTTGTATGTATGCAAGCATCCTTTGCTTCCCCGTTCCTTTCCCTAATAAACCTGTTATTTAAGTATAACAGTCTCTGTCTCATGGAGAAACTCACCATGTGCCACTGAAGGGGAGCTCTAGTGAAATCTTTCCCAGAGTATCCAAGGACCCCACTCTTAGATCAACTCTAAAACGACATCACACCCATCACCAAAACATTGATTATCCACCACCATATTCCACTGTGCTCATTCCTCCTCTTTGTTCTCACCCCTCCCCTTCCCTTACTCCCACCTTTGGATTCCTCAGTTCTACAGTCACCTATCAAGGGTTAGTTTTTAAGTTTGGTTTTATCTGACCTTTATTTGGTTCTTTATGAATCCCAGGGCAAGTTAAGGTTAATTAGACAGCTTCAGGAGCAATGCAGGCAGGGAATTTGGCGACAAAGATAAGAGCAGTAAATTCTAAATGCCAACCAGAGGTACTCCAGAGATAAGGTCAGAAGTCCATGAAAGATAATGGGGACAAGTAAATTTTAAGGCTAAAAATTTTACTAATTGGGACAGTAAATATTAGCAGACATGGGACAGGGGAAGAGAAAAGATAAACTGTGAGGTAAGAGCTGAGAATGGGCACATCTACCCGCAGTAGCCACTAGGAGAAAGAGCTTACACAACGCAGAATGATGAGATTTTACAATAGAGGAAAGACGCAGGCACTCCGGGGCTTCCTTGCCCCTCCCAAGTACAGCGTCCCTGGGAGTCCTTACTTTCCTCCTTTAAGTCAACTTATCTTTACCCCTGTTTCTCTCTGCTTATCTAAAATGTCTACGAATTCCTTTTTAGGGCTTCGTGGGACAAGAACCTGTGGTGGTTCAAGGGTTAAATTAACAGCATACAACAGCGTCATTTATATTCCACCTATAAGTGATACCATCTAGTATTTGTCTTTCTCCCCCTGAATTATTATATTAGAATTATTGAAGCCGGGGCCTCCCTGGTGGCAGAAGGGGTTGAGTCTCAGCACTATGAAGCTATCAGCAGCCACTGCAGCACAGTTCGATCTCCAGCCAGGGAGCTTCCCACATGGTGCAGCAGACCTCTCCTGTCTAGCCCCTACTCCCCTCAACAGTGTATTTCAGTCTGTATTTCAATCTGCCTGTTCTGCTTCCCACTCTGTCTCTGGTGAATCCTCTCACTACCACCACCACCACCACCCCCACACAAACCTCTGGCCTACACCCCAGCTCTTACATGCATAAATAAATGTAACAGGGTGGTCCCCAGAAAAAAGTGTGTTCCAGGTCTCTGCCCCACCCAAGGGAGGGTGGAGCTGAGCAGGAGAGATAGGAGAGATACAAGCTAAGAGAGAGGAGAGAAGGAGGGATACAAGGCAGAACAGATGGAAGAAAGAAGGAAGCGGATGGAGAGCCAGAAGGTAAAAGGAGCAGACATCTAAAGAAGCTGCACTGGCCTGGACTGATTGAAACAGATGCGGGTGAGAGACCCGTGGGGAGGTTGACTATGGCAATGTTGATCTTGGTTTTGATTTTGCTCTTTAACTCCCAGAAGTTTCTGGCTGTTTCTGACCCTTTTCTATGGGTCCCTGCCGAAAGATGTTTTAGACTTGTGGCAGGCTTTTGGGCCTTGCTTTGTGCCAGTCCCATGTGGGTGGACTTTTACCCACAAGTGGTTGGATAACTTTGATTTAGAAACTATATTCTTTGTCTTCTCTGTCTTTTTTAATTGCATTAAAGTTTCTTTTCACTAAAGGTTTTGTATGTTTTGTATCGATGTGGCGGATGGCAGAACCTATTTAGAACAGGCAGGTTTGGGGGTTCTGGGGTGTCCCTCTCCCTGCCCTGTAACATAAATAAATCTTAAAAAAATAAGTTATTGAAGCCAACGTACACTGTGAATTTAGCCTCCCAATCACCACAGGTTCTTGTCCCACAAAGCTGTAAAAAGGAATTTACAGACTTTTTAGATAAGCAGAGAAAAGCAAACTTTATTCAAGAAAGTAAGAAAAAGTTTATTTAGAGGAAAAAGAACAAAAGCAAAGATTCCAAGGCAGTGTTGCCAAGGAGACGCAAAGTACACCTTATGGGCCCATGTCTAGGGGATAGTTAAACCCCAAGGGAGGGTGGACCTGAGAAGGGAGGAGAGGAGACTGGAGAAGGAAGAAAGAGGGTGGAATAGCAAAGGTATGGAAGCAACCCAGATGTCCAAAAATAGATGATTGGATCAAGAAGATGTGGTACATATACACAATGGAATACTATTCAGCATTCAAAGAAGATAAACACATGCAATTTGCAGGACATGGATGGAATTAGAGGGGATCATACTCAGTGAAATAAGCCAGAAAGAAAGAGAAAAATATCGAATGGTTTCACTTAGGACTATAAGGAAACCAAACAGGAGAGAGACAATCAGCGGGGGTGGGAGGGGTGGAGGGGGGGAGGCGGAAGGAGGGAAGGAAAAGCGCACAAAATGGAATAGAAAAGAACACAAGGGACCATGGAGATGGATCACGGGTGAATTGGTGGTGGGCTACCCAAGAGGAATACAAAATGTAAAAGACATAAATAACAATAAAAATATATATTAAAAAAAAGAAAGAAAGAAAGAGGGTGGAGAGCCAGAAGGTGACCTGGTGGAGGCACTTGGAGAGACACGGGAAGAAGCTGCAGTCCCTTCTTGGTCCTAGACTGGTTAAAACAGATGTGGGTGAGACACGTGGGGAGGTTAACAATGGCAGCTTTTATCTCGATTTTAATTTTGCTCTTTTCCTCCCAGACTTGTCTGTTTCATACCCTTTTCTATAGATTCCTCCTCCCCCCAAGGTACTTTAGACTTGTGGCAGGCTCTTGGGCCTTGCATTGGGCCAATCCCATTTGGGTGGACTTTTACCCATGAAGGGATGGGTAACTTTGGGTGCTTGATTTGAAAACTAAATTCTTTTACTTTTTTGTATTACACATTAATTGTATTAAAGTTTGATTTTTTTTAAAGTTTTATTTATTTATACATCCAAGCTGAGGTGTAGGCCAGAGGTGGGGGCGGGGGGTCTGAGAGGATTCACCAGAGACACAGTTGGGAGCAGTACAGGCAGATTTACTGAATGTGTTCAAGTTTCTTTACACTAAGGGTTTTAATATGTTTTGATGTGGCAGATGGCAAAACCGATTTAGAGAAGGCAGGTTTGGGGGTTCTGGGGTGCCCCTCTCCCTGCCCTGTAACAGATTCAATTCTAAATATAAAGGGAGAAAAAAGCTGATGATAATAAATAACATCTAAAAGCACAATAAAGTCAAATGCTGTATATCTAAAATTGGAAAGGATATATGCTACTGAGTTCTCTTGATTAGTTTTGTCTTTAATAATATTCAAAAGAAACTAAGACTACTGAAGTTGATGGAGGAAATATAACTTAAAATAAGGTTAGAACCAGACCCACACAAGATGGGGGTAGAAGGGATTAGCATAACCATTAACCCAACGACACCAATGCCTAGATCACAAAAGCAGACCCAAGCAGGTATCAGATTGCAGGTAGGAGTGTCAGGAGCTCGGGACAGGGGTAAAGATATGGAGATTGAGCCTATTGTAGCATCTCAGGTCCCTTTCAGATACTACATAGTCATTCAAAATCAACAGCAAACAAACCACTCCTGGAGGGCCTGAGCCCCTCCCAACTGAAAGAGGACTATATCAGCGCAGTCTGCAGTATCTCGGAGCAGTCATCATTTTGCCCTCCTGTGTTTGTGCCGGTATCCCCTTTTACCTACTCTGTCCCTTTGCAGGGCAGCGGCCTTTCCTGCCTGCCGGTGACCTGTATCATGCGGGGTCTTCACTAACTTCTCTCAGCAGACAGCTCTCCTCAGGGCTGCCCGCCAGTCTGCAACCATGCGGGTCTCTCTTAGCAAACCTATCCCTTTCGGAGCAGCTCTTCCTGCCCGCTTGTGTCTATGCAAGCATCCTTTACTTTCCTGTCCCTTTCCCTAATAAACCTGTTCTTTTAAGTATATCTAACATCTCTGTCTCATGCAGAAACTTGCCACGTGCTGCAAAAGGGGAAGGTCTGTGAAAACTTTCCCAGACTGAACCCAAGGACCCTGCTCTCAAAACCCGTCCACTCCAAAGGGGACATCAAAGTCAAGGGGACAACTTCAAAAAAAACCCGGAAATTTTATAGGTATGTTAAACTGGTCTGTTCAGTCTCTAGGCAGCATCACCCAAGCACCCCCTCCCGCCCACTGTCCCACTCCGGAAGTACACACCGGAAATGGGCGTGGTGGCCCGCCCACAGCTTTCTGGGAGTTGTAGTTCCGGTTCTCGGTGCGGTTGTGGCTCTATCTGGAATCCTGCATTTCCAGGTATTGGTTTCCACGTGGAAGGTGAGGTACCTCTGGTTGCCCGCGGGGTTGCAGAGAGGCATGGCGCCATCGGGATGTGGAAGTGTCGTGGGAGAGGCTCTATGCCTCCGGACGCATTGAGGCTGGTAGGACCGCCCTGGGAGGGCGCGTGATCTGGCGGAGATGCGACCCTGGGCCACACGTGCATCCCGGCGCCACGGCCACCACTATGGTCACCGGACCGGCGGCGGCCCCGCAGACCGGGCAGCCCCAGGCGCTGTGCTGGCCGCTGGTCCTAGGGGCCTCCTCTGCCTTGGCTGAGCTCTGGCCTTGGCGGCATGGAAGCGGCACATAGTTGGCCCCATCGGCCCTTTCCGCGCCAGTGTCTAGTCTTACTCTGAGGAGGTTTTCAGTGAACTTTAGGCGACCGAGACTGACTCCTTGTGCGCCCCCACAGCAGTCCCTTGCTGAAAGAAGGTTGCATTTGAGCCTTTGCACCCCGGGAACGAGTCAGATCGGGGAAGGCGTCTCGGGCATTCGAAATACATCCCTAGAGGCTACACATCCAGGCGGAGAGCATTTACTGCTCTATGCACTTTAGGGTAGAAATCGGAAAGCCTGAGAAAATAGACTTAGAGCTGCTGGGCGCAGCAGAATTTACTTACCCTCGTGGGTTGGTGGGGGAAAGGGGCCAGTTTGCTGCAAAGCACAATGGAGAGAGGTGAGGGAGGTGGAGCCAGGGGAGACCCATGCACAGGGCGATTGTGAAGAGCTGACTGACAAGGGGCTCATGGAGGAGCTGAGAAACTGTTCCTGCAGTCTTGCCGGTCTGACTAGTCTGTATCCTGTAAGGAAGCCCTGATTTTCATGACTTTTTCTTTTTCCCTACCTCCACCTTTCCAGGATTCTTTCCTGACAGAAAGAAGTGGCCAGGTTCCAGGTGAGTTGGGGTTTTTTCCCTCCAAATACACTATCTCTGAGAATGAACATAACCTGCTTGAGATAAAGTACATCAGCTTTAACTGAGTGGCTGTCTGATGACAGGTCCTGTCTTTATTCTCTGTTGTTTATCTTTTTTATTGTAAGACTTAAGTGTGGGATATACACATTTTATAAAGTGACTGTAGAAGTACTAAGGGCTTTTTTAGCTATCGGTTGGTGGCATCAGGGTCTTCACAGTTACCTGCTGACTTTAAATTCCACACCCGTTTTCCCTACCTCCATGAATTTGGCCCACTCCAAGTAGCACTGAGCTGCACCTTTGTTGACAGACACCTCAGAGCATCTTTGCCTGTCCTCTCTCTTAAAGCTCATCTTTTGCTGCCATACATTCCATTCAATAAAAGTGATTCAAGACATTCAAATATTACATTCTCAGTGGTCTCAGGAAAACAAACAGAATTATGAACTATGGTTTTTTTGTTGTTGTTATTTATGTCTTGCATTTTGTATTCCCCTTGGGTAACCCACCACCAATTCACCCATGATACATCTCCGTGGTCCCTTGTGTCCTTTTCTACTCCATTTTGTGCCCTTATCCTCCCCTCCCCCGCCACCCCTTCCCCTGCCGCCTGCTAAGTGTCTCTCTCCTGTTTGGTTTCCTTATAGTCCTGTTATAAGTGAAACCATTCGATATTTTTCTCTTTCTTTCTGGCTTATTTCACTGAGTATGATCCCCTCTAATTCCATCCATGTCGCTGCAAATTGCATGTGTTTATCTTCTTTCCATGATGAATAGTATTCTATTGTGCATATGTACCACATCTTCTTGATCCAATCATCTGTTTTTGGACATCTGGGTTGCTTCCATACCTTTGTTATTGTGAACAGTGCCGCAGTGAACATACGGGTGCATGTATCCTTTTGGATTAGTGTTTTTGTGTCCTTTGGGTAGATTCCCAAAAGTGGTATTGCTGGGTCGTATGGGAGCTCCATGTTTAGCAGTTTGAGGAATTGCCATACAGCTTTCCATATGGTTGGACCAGTTGCATTACCACCAGCAGTGTAGAAGAGTTCCTTTTCCTCCACATCCTTTCCAGCATTTGTTGTTGCCTGTATTTTTAATGTGTGCCATCCTCACAGGTGTGAGGTGGTATCTCATAGTGGTTTTGATTTGCATTTCCTTGATTATAAGTGATGTTGAGCATTTTTTCATGTACCTGTTGGCCATTTGCTTTTCTTTTTTGTAGAAGTGTCTTTTTAGCTCTTCTGCCCTGAACTATGGTGTTTTTCTTCATGAGCAGATTATGTATCTGGAAAACAGTATGCACATTAACAATAATCTAACATGGTTCAGTTTATTGAACTGTTTAAAAGCATTAAAATCATGAGGAAGTTTGTTAAATAGCAAAACGGTAGTTGCCAAATCACTCCCAGAAGTGCTTCTCAACCAGTCTGTGTCTCAACATTATCTGGTGTTTGTTTAAATATTTATTTATTTATGCATACAAGCTGGAGTGTAGGCCAGAGGTGTGGGGTGGTGAGAGGATTCATCAGAGACAGAGTGGGGAGCAGAACAGGCAGATGGACCAAAGTACACTGCTGAGGAGAGCAGCAGCCCAGGCAGGAGAGGTCGAACTCACGTGCTGCAGTTGCTGCCAATAGCCCCATAGTGCTGTACTTAATCCGCTGCGCCACCAGGGAGGCCCTATCTCGTGTTTTTTAAGGAAAAAATAATTGGTTCTTAAGAAGACCATCAGCACAATTATCTTTTGCTTAGTGAATACATACATAGTAACATACCATAAGCTCTTAAAATAGCCGCTTGTTTAGAGCACATTAGCTGCCCCAAGGTACAGAGCACATGCCACCTCTGGGCCTTAAAGAGTGACTGAAGACGTTGAGATAGGTTAATGTGACTAAGGCCCAGTGCTCAGTACATTTTTCTTCTGTCTACTCCCTGATGAAGATTATTTATTGACTGCTCATGAAGATGGAGATTGCAGCATAAATTTTGAGATTTCTAACAAGTTAGTAACTTTTTTAAAGACAGGACTTCATTCCATCGAGTCAAACTGAGTGTTTCCTACATACCATGCATTGTCCTTGAATCTACTGAAAGGCGAGAGTCCCAGCTTAACCCTCCCTTCCTGTGACCTTGGTAAGTTGTGTCACTATTATGAACCTTGGTTTTCTCAACTAAAACTAGAGTGTTGAATTGAATCATCTTGAGATTCTCTTTTACTTATATCATTTCATTATTCCTTTAAATTGAAGATAAATTTATAAATACTTAAATTCCAAGTTAGTTCTAGTGGCTAAGAATTTAGAGATTAATTGATCCTGGCCCCTGTCATTTAGAACCTTCTAGCTAATTTGGAAGGTTTTTTTTTTTTTAAAGATTTATTTATTTATGCATACAAGAGCTGGGGTGTAGGCCAGAAGTGTGGGGGGAGGGTGAGAGGATTCACCAGAGAGAGTAGGGAGCAGAACAGGCAGATTGACTGAAGTACACTGCTTAGGGGAGCAGCCGGTGGGCAAGTCAGGAGAGAGGTCTCATGGCGCCATCGGGGATTGAACTCATGTTGCAGTGGCTGTGGATAGCTTCATAGTGCTGACACTTAACCCTTGCGCCACCAGGGAGGCTCGGAAGACAGACTTAATAGGGAGAGTAGGGGTATGTAAAGGACAACATGAGAACTTGGAGGAGGGCACTGGCCCATCCTCTTGCTTCAGAAAGGAGGTTTTTGATTGTCCTGAAACTGAAAGGAGTTTCAGAACAGATGGGAGGAATGAGTCAGGGTGGGGACAGTGTGTAAAGCGCTACTTGGCCTGGAGCATGGTGTTGGACAACTACACATCATAGTTGTAGATGCCTGGTACAGCACTGTTTCTTGCCCCTAAGTAAACATTGGGTCCGGTGAGGCTGGGCTCTGGAAAACTACATTATGTGTGTAGTTTTGAGAAGTTTGACATTTGTGGAGTAAGAACGGGAAACTACATGTCCTATGACCTGCTTTTGTTGGTCTTCAGGATCCTAAGTCCATTTCCCCAGAAGCAGCTCATTATTCCGAGTCTTTCATTCCAAACTGTCTTTTCACTGGACCAGTTTTCTTTCCCTTACTCCTTTCGAAACCCCGTCAAGTACTCCTCTTTCATGGATTAGACTGGACTTGAGACTTTCCATGATGCCTAGCTGCTTCCTTTGGAGTCCATTTTCCATTACATAACAATCGTCAGCTTGCTCCAACTGAGAACTCCGCACATCAGGGAAACATAGGGATTGGATGATTTTGCAAGAAGCAAAACCAGTCCAGTCTGGTTCATAAAGGATGGACCAGTATGGTTTCTAAGACAATTTCAGTAGAAATCCCACTGTCTAATACTTTAAGATTTATTTATTTATTTATGCAAACAAGAACACTGGGGTGTAGGGGGTGAGAGGATTCACCAGAGACAGTGGGGAACAGAACAGGCAGATCTACTGAGATACACTGCTGAGGGGAGCAGCGAGTGAGACCGAAGGTCTGCTTGCGCAATGTTGCTTAACTCCCTGGCCTGGAATAGAACTCATGCCACAGTGGCTGGCAGTGGCTGGCTGCAAAAGCTTGATAGCGCTGAGACTTTAACCCCTGTGCCATCAGGGAGGCCCACTCTGTAGTTCTTACCAAGTAATGTTCTTTAGCTACTTAGAACAATCAGAAACATCCTTTTGTGCTAGAAAGAAATTGGGAAATTCAGACAGCTCCTGGGACCCCATCACTTTAAAATCAAAGAAACAGGTTCAAAAGGGCAGATATCCATATTCTTGTTCTTACCCACTGAGACCAAGAGGCTGTAGTTCTCCAGCATCTCAGCTCTGCACCCTTCTGTCCTCTGTCGGGGGAGGTCTAGGCAAGCCCTCATCCCGGGTAAAGTCCCGGTGTCAAGTGATGCCCTAGTATAGTTTTAATTTGAATTCATTATATTCTGGTAGTTCTGTCTTTCAATTTCTCAATATTTGGCATTTTCTATTAACTTCTTTATGTCATCGATGAGAATTAAGTTCTTTTCCTTTACTTCCCCCCAAATGCCTGTCCTCCCAAGAACCCATGTCAGAGTCATACCAGTGGTCAGTGCCTACATTGCTTTGACCTTATAATCCTTGTGCTCTGCAGAGTCAGGTAATAGACTATGACTGCAGTTCCTTTTTTTTTTGTCTTTCCTAAAATTAACATTTGCTTATAAACTATTTTATTTGGCAGCTCTTCTGCCCACCCGTGACTATGCAGGTGGCTCTCTTTTTCTCCTTTTCTTAATAAACTTTTAACACATTGTGGTCCGCTCACGTATTAATACATGTTCATCTAGTCTCCGGTTTTTCATGCCACGGTGGATTTATTTGGAATTATTAGGAGCTATTTCTGTGATCGTACTCAGTCTAGAAGCTTTACACATTGTTTTGGTGAAAGTGTAAGGTGTTTTATGAGAGATATTACAGTTTTTTAATATCAGTGGTTCAGGAGTTGTGTGTGTTTTATTGAATGCTTATACCATTCATGCTGTGGCACAGAAAAATGGCCAGCCCCAAGGGCTGGTAAATTTAAAGGGCACCGGCACACAAAGTGTTAAAATGTTAAAATATATGGATGATATTTTGTCTTCCATTCTGTTTTATAGTGTTGTGGTTGATTACTGTTTTAGAAATAAATAGTTAATTCAGCTTTTATCTGATTGATGTATTTGCCACTGGTATTACTTTTTTCTTTTTTTTTTTAAGATTTATTTATGCATACAAGCTGGGGTGCGGGCCAGAGGTGTGGGGAGGTGAGAGGATTCAGCAGAGACAAGAGTGGAGAGCAGAACAGGCAGATTGACTGAAGTACACAGCTGAGGGGTTTGGGGGTAAGACAGGAGAGGTCTGCTGCACCACGAGGGAATCTTCCTGGCCGGGAATCGAACTGCCCTGCAGTGGCTGCGGATAGCTTCATGGTGCTGTGCTTAACCTGTTGTGCCACCAGGGAGACCCATGGTATTACTTTTTTCAAGTAGCATCTTCTTAAAAGTAATTTTTTTTTAATTTTACTACAGCCCTGAGTTGTCGGAGGCCGGCTCCGACCAATGTTGGGTTGGGGAGGGGGGGAAGCGGTGGTGGCCACCGGGGGCAGCTAGTTACATGGGGAATAGGGGGTGGGGAGTGAGAGAGCACACACCAGAGAATGTGATCAGGCCGTTCCACTTTATTTCTTGAGAACAGGGTTTTTAAGGCATAACTATAAAGAAAAAACTACAGACAATGACAGGGTGATTACAGATACTCAGATGCATAATCAATTACATACTTTGAGGGGAATCAAGGAACTTTGGGAAAATGTCTCGTCTGATGTAAATTCCAGCAAGGTACAGGACATAATCTTCAACCTTTGCCCTAGGCCTAGGGTGGAGGCTGCTGTCTCCATACCTTTTGTCTGAAACCAAGACCATAATAAAAGAAACATCTTTATGCTAATCTCTGGAGGAAATAATCTAAGGAACTATACGCTGATTGATTTTTCATTTTTCGAGGCAAGGAAGGGAAATAGGGGAAGGGATTAAATGTTCTTTGTTTCAAACATTAACCCTTGACTGGACAAGGACACTTCACTGTCAGAAGGACATCTCGCTGCCAGGATCTAATGAGTAAGGCCAATGCATGCAGGCATGGTGGAGAAACGTAGTTATTGTTCTCACCTGAAATTATACTTAATTTATTTGCAAGAAGAAATATCGCATCCTGACTTATGGGAACTTTCCTTGAAGGCTCGCCACCCATAAAGTGACCTTGTCAAAACAATATGGGGTTTTGGGCTACAACACTGAGTAATGGTTTCAGTAATTGTTTGAATCCTTTCTTTACTGAAAAGGTTCAGTTCCTCCTGTTTAGAATGTTAATTTCACAATCACATTTCCTCCAAAATTAAAAGGAATTTTGTCTTATTATTTTCAGGTTGTCCAGTATTGCTGATTAGTAGTTCAGTGTCATTGTAATTGTGATTTATTTTGCACGTAACCTGGCAATTCTTTTTCCTCTGTTCGCTGTTTCTTGACTTGGTGCCTGTCTTTGTTGATGTTACTTTTCAACCTGTTATTTTCCAATCTGCTTTTTTTTTTGGTCTCTTTCTCCCCACCCCCAAAAGTCTTATGTCCATAGTGTGATACCTGAGAGTATATCCTCTGCTAATGCTCGCCCCTCTTTGGAGCATGTATGATTCACCTGTAGGAGACTCTTCTTCCTACTGGGCTTGGGAAGCATGTAATGAGAATCCCAGTGGTGGGCAGTGTAGTAGACACTTTATTTGATGCTTTATATATTTTTTAAATTTTATTTTATTTATATCTTTTACATTATTATGTATCCCCCGTAGTTTTCCCACCACCAATTCACCCGTGTACCATCACCATAGTCCCTTGTGCTCTTTTCTCCCCTGTTTTGGTCCCTCTCCCTCCCCCGCTCCTGCAGAATGAGTAGAAACATTTTTTAAGGCACCTTTTCAGGTCAATAAATTATCTGGGTTTGGGCCTCCCTGGTGGCGCAGGAGTTAAAGTCTTAGCGCTATCAAGCTATCGCTATGCCAGCCACTGTAGCCTGCCAGGGAGCTGGCCCACATAAGGCCCAGTAGACCTCTCCTGTCTCATCCGCTGCTCCCCTCAGCAGTGTATTTCAATGGATCCACCTGTTCTGCTCCCCACTGTATCTCTAGTGAATCCTCTGACCCCCCACACTTCTACCCTACACCCCAGGTCTTGTATGCATAAATAAAATAAATCTTTAAAAATAAGTTACCTGGGTTGTGTCCTGCAACTCAGTCTCTGGCTCTCAGCTATCTCTCTTATCGAACCCCTCTTCCTGGTGACCTTGAGGCCTTATCCTGGGCGCATGTGGGCTTAATTGCTTCATTTTCCTGCCTTTGGCAGATCATTAATTTTATTCTTAAGGCTTTATATGGGATTGCTGCCATTAATCACCTAACATTTCATTTGGGGGGGAAATGAGGGGTTGGGTGAGTGGTGATAGTAATTAGCAATGCCACTAGAAATGTTTAACATGAATTACTAGGCCTGTGTTCCCAGGATAAACCTCTTACTTATAATTGTTGATGCTAAGTTTGAAATTTGAATCTAGGTCTTCTTGAGAAGATCTCCTAACTCCTTCAGAAGCCTTCTCTGAATGATTTGAGCTGTGCATTTTTGTTTTCTATTTTCTTCTCATCCCTCTGCTCTTTACCATCTAGTAGATCCTCATTTTTGTTCTCATGATGAGAACCTTTATATTTTTACAAAACTTTTATGGATTTCTTTGTCATTTCATTGTATTAGGATATCCACTCTGATTGTTTTGACTAATGTGCATGCTTGTGAGTCTAAAATCTGTATTCCTAATACAGTTCTCACCAAGGAGTTCTAGAACCACGTCTCTCTGCTTACTGAATGCTGCACCAGTACCCAACATTAAACAAGTCGGACTTTGAATTTTTTTATATGCCCCCCCATTCCAGCCTTTTCCTGTTGCATTTCCTCTCTCATATAGCATTCCCACATCTAGTCACTTAAGCAACGAACTTGGGGCTCCTGCTTGGTGCTTCCTTCCCCTTCAGTTTAATTAGTCACCACATAATTTAGAATTAATCTCTCCCTTCTTCTCCATAACCATCATCCTTAACACTTTTCTTTTGATTTGTTGCAGCAGTTGTCTCTACTTATAGTCCTTTTTATTTCTGATAGTGTTTCAAATTATGGGGTCAATGCATACAAGAGCTGGGGTGCAGGCCAGAGGTGGCGGAGGGGGGAATTCACCAGAGACAGAGTGGGGAGTAGAACAAGCAGATCTACTGAAATACTCTGCTGTGGGGAGCAGTGGGCAAGACAGGAGAGGTTTGCTGTGCCATGTGGGAAGCTTCCTGGCTGGGGATCAGAACTGGTGCTGCAGTGGCTGAGCATAGCTTCATAGGCTGAGACATAACCCCTTGCGCCATGAGGGAGGCCCTGAAATACTTTAATAACCTTAAATCCCTGAGATGGTAATTCTAAATCTTCAGTAGTCCATGCCAACCCTTTCTTACGACTCCTGCCTTTCTCTTCAGGACACATTTTTTACTGCTATTGCCTGTTTTATACCCTTCACAAGAAGCTGCCCTTTAGTTTTCTTGAACATAATCATTTTCTCTCTACATTTGATTTTTATTTTTTCCTTAGATGTTACACCCACTTAGTTTCCCTCTGACCCGAGGTTTGGGTTGAAGGTCCACACTCAACTCCCATGACAAGCTGTGAACACACCTATTGTGCACATCCACAGTGTTAGCACTGATGACATGTTTGTCTTTCTGCCCAGTAGGTCCTAATTTGTTAAGGACTTCTGTTTTCTTCTTTGTATCCCCAACACCTAGTAAGGTGAATTACCTATTAAATGCAAATTTAATTCAAATAAAGTAAAACAAAATGTTACTTGTGACAAAGATATGGGATTTATACTTTAAGTGGCAATGCTTGAGAGGCAGAATTTTGGTCTTCTTCAACCAAGCCTTGTCTCTTTCTGACATTAACCCAAAGGACATGACTGTAAGAACAAAACAACTTTTTGCTAATTACTGAGTCTTTAGGCCCTGATGATTTACTCCAGTTTTGAAATCTTGGCATCTACCCTTTGTTCTTATCACTGAATTTTCTTTGTTCCTTAGTTTCTGTGGGAACTTTTCAAGAGAAAGGTCTGAGGATTCTGTTACATGAAGAGCTTCCCTGCTGGCTTATGTTGGAAGAGATGGCCAGTACAGTAAATGGGAGTCAGGATTACATTGTGAATCATCATGGGAAAGTGTATGGGAATCCTGAACTAGATCTTTCTCCTTGCCCAAAGTGGGGAGAAGCATCTTCTCCTATTTCCAGAAAAGAGAACAGTGTGGTAACTCTACAAAGTGATGATTTTAAAAACATGGAAAGTGAGGAATATTTGTCTTTGAAAACCACAAGCCAAATGACTACCCAAGACTCCTCTGGGACATCCTGTAAGAATGATCCCCAGGATCCTCAAGAAAGCCAAAGTCTCCTTGTAACTAAGGAGTGTACTGACAAGAATGTGATAGAGGGGGGACCTCCTTCCGCGGATCATTGTTCAGAAAATCGTCAAACTCAATTTGTGTCGGTTATAACAGAACCAGTCTCACCCTTGTTCAGCGGTGAGGCAGTTTGCCAGAACAGCCAGTTGAAAGAATCCTTGGATCCCCCAGACGGTAAGCGCCATGACATCTGTGATCGGAAATCAAAGACCCGGCGTCCTCGGAGAGCTGCCCGGTCAAAAGCATGCAGCCGTTACGACTGTGGGAAAACACATACCACCAGCTCGGACGGTCAGCCCTGTGGAGACGTTTGCCTGTGTGGTCGGTGTGGAAAGGCCACCAGTGAGCGCTCAGCCCTACAGCCTCATCAGCAAGACCACAAGGAAGAGAAACCCTACAAATGCGAGCAGTGTGGGAAGGGTTTTACCAGGAGGTCAGGCCTCATCGTCCATCGAGCCGTCCACACGGATGAGAAGCCCTACAAGTGTGACAAGTGTGAGAAGGGCTTCACGAGGAGTTCGAGTCTGCTTATTCATCATGCCGTCCACACAGGGGAGAAGCCTTACAAGTGTGACAAGTGTGGGAAGGGCTTCAGTCAGAGCTCTAAGCTGCACATCCACCAGCGGGTGCACACTGGTGAGAAGCCCTATGCGTGCGGGGAGTGTGGAATGAGCTTCAGTCAGCGCTCCAACCTGCACATCCACCAGCGAGTGCACACAGGGGAGAAGCCTTACAAATGCGGAGAGTGTGGGAAGGGCTTCAGTCAGAGTTCGAACCTCCACATTCACCGGTGTGTACACACAGGGGAGAAGCCCTACCAGTGCTGTGAGTGTGGGAAAGGATTCAGCCAGAGCTCAGACCTCCGCATCCACCAGAGAGTCCACACTGGAGAGAAGCCTTACCAATGTGGCAAGTGTGGGAAGGGATTTAGCCAGAGCTCCAAACTCCTCATCCACCAGAGAGTGCACACTGGAGAGAAGCCCTATGAGTGCAGCAAGTGTGGGAAGGGCTTCAGCCAGAGCTCCAACCTCCACATCCACCAGCGCATTCACAGGAAAGACCTCATGAAGTGAGAGCTTCGGTCACGGTGCTTACTCCAAAGACCATTAAGTATTTTTGACATCACTTTTACCTTTATATTCTGTGAAGGAAAGCTACAGTAAGAGTTATTCAGATACATCCCCTCGCTTTAAAATATTTAAGTACCAAACATTTTGTAATACTACACAAATAAATGGATTGACTGTTCAGATGGGTAGAATAAAAACATGTATATTTAGCAGTTTAGTCACTGTTACAAGAAATAGATATCCCACCCAGCATTTTGAACTGCAAGGACTTTGTATTTATCCAAGCAGAACATGTTACCCTTTGTTCTCTGAGAAATTGGAACTCTGGTTTCTCTTAAAATCATGTGCCTTGTGTTTTTCCTATTTCCTTCCAGCCCTGAATACACCTCTCTAAACTATGATTGTGTGGTATGTTAATTTAGGATGTTGGCGATATAATGGACATCTGTGGTGTTCCCAAAATATACAACACACAAGAGTGTGCCCACACACTCTGAAAGTAGAGAAGAGCTACTCTCGTTGTACACCCCATAAACTGTTCTATGGGATATTGTGCCCCTTCCCCACCTACCCCCAAAGCAACTGACTGTTCAGGAACATCAGTTGTTTTTCCCGAGTGCAGCTAATCTTTTGGGGTTCTTTTGGATCGCATCACCTCAGAAACCCCTCCAAACTAAAGACAAGTATGGTATATAGGTACACTGTGGAAACATGACCATGAAGCTAAAATAGATTAGTTCTTCTCAACACTATTAAGAAAAACAAGTCAGGAGAGGAAAGTCCCTGATATTTTTCTCTTCAGATTTGTCTTTTAATATTTTATAGACCCCCCCCCACCCCCCAAAAGTCACTTGCTTTTATAGCATTCCCAGCCTCTTCAGACTTCACTATAGACACCTAACAAAATTATTTTATATTTGGTTCAGGGAACTTTACATAAAAATGGCTATATGAGCAATTTTTTGACATGTATTTATTTATGCGTACAGGCCAGAGGCAGGGGGTGGTGAGAGGATTCACCAGAGACAGTGGGGAGCAGCACAGGCAGATCAACGACAGAAATACACTGCTGAGGGGAGCAGTGGGCGAGGCAGGAGAGGTCTGCCACACCCTGTGGGAATCTCCCCGGCCAGGCACTGAATTCCAACAGCTCCACAGTGCAGCACTTAACTGCTGCGCCACCAGGGAGGCCCTATAAGCAATTTTTAAGCCATATTTTGAGTATGCACTGTATCATGTAATTCCCTTGAGGTGTGGGTAGGTTGGATGCAGAACTAGGACATCCTTAGAGTTAGGCAGCCATCTCCTAGGAGTTAATAATACAAGAAGCTTTTATAATGAGTGGAAAATGGATTGCAAATATATAACTAAATCCCAAATTACGATATAATAAGCTCATGATTGCAGCCCAGATTTTCTCAGCAGTGGTTAAATTTCCTCAAGCACTGCTCAGGAGGCTGCTCAGTGTTCTGTATCCATTTTCCCCCCAATGACTAGAGTCCATATTTAATAGTAGGGAAAATATAAATGCTTTATTGGCTTGAGAAGGTGGGGTTCTACTTGATAGATTCAGACCAAAAGTAACCTGAAACAGTTATTTGAACAGATAACAGGGAGGTAAATTAATGCACTGGAACATAGCCAGTCTCTGTTAAGGAATGAAAGAAGGTAACAGATTAAGATACTTGCTTTCCTTTAAGAGACAGTCCTAGAGTCCTCTAGCCCTGAACAGTTACATGGCAGAATTAGGGGGTGGTGACTGAGCACCGGTCCTGTGACAATCTAGAATGATGAATGCCTCCTACTTCCTCAGACCCTCCTAAGAGTAAGCCTGGGCATCTGTTGCTTTTGACCTTGCTATTTGTCATATGTTTTCTAGCCAGCTGATGTACAAAATCTTGAGATTTTGACCCAAGAGCACAAGAACCCATATGCAAGTGAGGTCAGCAGTTAAATCTAAAGTAATAGACTCAATGTGGGTATAAAATAGCCTATTTTGGGCCTCCCTGGTGGTGCAACAGGTTAGGCACAGCACTGTGAAGCTATGCAGAGCCACTGCAGCATGAGTTCAATACCCGGCCAGGGAGATTCCCACATGGCACAGCAGACCACCTGCCGCGCCCCCTGCTCCCCTCAACAGTGTACTTAAGTAGATGCACCTATTCTACTCTCCATTCTGTCTGGCAAATCCTCTCACCACCCCACACCTCTGGCCACATCCCAGCTTGTATGCATAAATAAATAATCTTTAAAAAATAAAATAGCCTATTTTTCCAAATTTCCTTTAATACAGTCCTTAAGTTATCGGTGTTTTTTTTTTTAAAGATTTATTTTTTTATTTATACATACAAGCTGGGGCACAGGCCAGAGGCGTGGGGCGGCGAGAGGGTTCACCAGAGACAGAGCGGGGATCAGAACAGGCAGATCAGAAATACACTGCTGAAGGGAGCAGCGGGCGAGGCAGGAGAGGTCTGCCGCAGCATGTGGGATTCTCCCCGGCCGGGCGTAGAACTCGCGTCGCCGCTGCCGACAGCTCCACAGCGCAGCGCTCAACCGCTGCGCCACCAGGGAGGCCCCAAGTTATCGGTGTTTTAAATTGGTTTTTACTGGTCTCTGAAACATTACCTTAATGCAATTAAATATGATGAGAGGCTTTGAGGAACTTCACTGTGGAAAGGAAATGTAAGGAAAACAGTCAATTTGAAAAAAGGGACTTGTGCATGGAAATTAAGAAAAATGGGATATGTCTATGTCACACTTTATCAGATCTTAAGCTGTTCTCCATATATGAAAAATGCCAAATAAGTGAAAAAGCACTTTAATTTTTTTTAAAAAAACACCTTACACTTTCACCAAAACAATGTGTAAAGCTTCTAGACAGTACGATCACAGAAATAGCTCCTAATAGTTCCAAATAAATCCACCATGGCGTGAAAAACCAGAGACTAGATGAACACGTATTAATACATGAGCGGACCACAAAGTGTTAAGAAGTTTTTCAGAGCTGTGAAAAAGAAAAAAGTGGCTTGGGATGGCTGCAAAATGGTTCCTCTTCAGAGATCGAGGGTTAGCCTAGGCTCAATGCTTTCTTAGTACTTAACTGATTTGAAAAAAAAAATCTTTGGATATTCTCTAACCATCAGTTATGTTCATTTGATAATTTCATCACTCAGTAAAGAGCCATGGTTAAGTTTATTTAGTATTTGTTGAGTACTTGAGGTGAACTTTTACAGTTCTTAAAATTCTTACCACTCAGTGGGTATTAGTTGGTTTCTGTATGAGTTGTTTCATATCTGAAGGTCAAAAGACTGATGAATATATGATCACTACTTGCAGTCATAGTAGATTTTATCTTTCAAATTCTTCTTTCCCTATCCCCACCCTGACGACCAGGGTTAGGGAGAGGAAGAAATACTATGTAAGTTCACATTTGCAGCTCCCCAAGGCCTTTCTTGTACTTCTATTGATGAGAAAGGATCATAACTTAGCACTGTGAGCAAGGCTGAGCCCTAGATAATGAAAACAAGGGGAAGCTCAAAGCAATGAGCCCAAGGTAGTTTCAAGGGTAAAACTGGCCCTGGGATAGTATCTGAGAGCAGGTACTACCGACAAGGAGGTTCAAGAAGTAGAAAACTAATAGGGAGTATGTGACAACTGCTCAGCCGGGGCTACAGAAATCAGGTCAGAGTTTGGTCACTGAGCAAAATAACTAGCAGTGAAAACTAGAAAATGTGCTTTTGTTAAACATGTCTGACCTCCCTGGACATCATTAATGCTAGAAAAAACTATTTTTGTCAATTCATAAAATTGGGTTTTCATAAAATCAATTTATGAAATTACAGAAATGAACAGGAGAAAAACCATTAGCAAAAGATCTCAACAAGAATTTGAAAGATGGAAAGAGATTAGCTATTGCATCAGCAGGAGCAGGCATCATTCCTACTGCTTGCACGTGTTCATAAAGACAAAGGGGCTGTTACTCGACCTAATAAATGTTGTGTATGGAGAAGCCTGACGTCATACCTGATGGTAAAATAAGAACACTTTCCTCCTAAGATTGGGAGCAAGCAAAGATGTCTCTACTCACCACTTCTAGTAAACACTGTCCCAGATGTTTTCACCAGTGCAACAAGGTAATAAAAAGAAATTAGGATGGGGGGAGGGGGCGGTGAGAGGGGTTTAGGATGGATGGGCCTTATGCCAGGAGTCCCAGTACGAACTGCCAGGTCAACTCTAGGTTTGAGTGACCAGGCTGGGGCTGAGGATAAGAGGGGAGCAGGACTGAAGGGGCGGAGCTAGCCAGTTTCAGGGAAGACAGACCGCTTCTCTCCACCACCAGCACTGCCCTGCTCAAGCTACCATTACTTCTTACCTGACTATTGCCATCTTTCCTTTTATGGTGAAAGTTTATATTTAGAATTAGCCAACTGGACTAAATTTAATGGTCCCAGTTTTGTGGGCAACATCCAAAAATCATAGGGGCCAGCCAAACACAAGCCTTCTCTCCATTAATTCTGGTCAGAGTGTCGCCCATGTGCACATCGGTGTCACCGAGCTGTCATCTAGAGCTTTCACAGCCTGTTGAGCGCTTCCTGGCCTTGCGGTCCATAGGAAGGCAAGTGTGTTCACGCCTTCTATCCTCTTGGTGGCTGACTCAGTGGTGAGGGCGAAACTGATGATGGTATAGCGGACAAGCTTGCTTCTCCTGAGGGCACCCTTCCGAGGATATTTGGGCTGCCTTCAGAGCTGCAGTATTTTGGGCTGTCAGAAGGTGGATGACGTGATATTTTATTTGGGGTGAGGGCTGTGGACACCTTTCAGCACTGCTTTCTGGGCCTTCAAAACTTGCTTTGATTTCAGCTTTGGAAGGGACAGGGGATTTCTGCACTATCTTCACGAGAAGGCTGCCATCATTTAACTCCTTTTGTCCCCCTACAACTAAACTGCATAGCAGCCAAAATTATCTTTTAAAAGCCCATTTAAGCAGCAGACCCCATTCAGATAGTTCCCTCTGACAGCACTATGGATGAGAGCCCTGTTGCGTTGAGCAACACCACGGTGAAAAGAGAAGAGATGGGAGTCATGGAGCAGGCTGCACAATGCGGGGTGCTGCTCGAGAGCAAGATCCTGGCCTTTTTATTGACAGAGAAGGATGGGTCAGACTGAATATTGGATTTTGGCTCTAGGGAGTGTGAGTCCAATGATACACACCCGACTCCCACCCATGGCTCCAATCTTATTAACAAGGTGTTCGCTGATCAGTCCCCTGGGGGAAAAGCTCATCAGTCACCGTCCTCTGGTCTGTTACACTCACAAAGCCCAAAATTATCTTTTACATAAATCTGATCTTTTCCCTGCTCAATAAACCTCCAGTGACTCAGAATGAATCCAAGTTCTTCAACCTGTCCTTGGTTGAGAGCCTCGTCTCCTGGCGCTATTGCTCTCTCCACCCCAACCCCAGCAGGCTGCTTGCTGTTCAATAAACACACAGGTTCACTCCTATCACAGGCCTTTACATCAGCTGCTTGTCTACCCGCAGACGACACCGTTCTGCACTCAGGCATATTCTTGCATGACCACCTATTTCCATTTTTAGTACATTTTCTTTATTAAGTCATCCACTCTATATTACACATAGAAGTTGAGGAGACACATCAGTAAGTAAACTGATGGTTCCTACCATCTATTGGGTGGAGAGATGGTCACTCCAAAGAAGTAATGATAATAATGAATTATAGGAGCACAATGAAGGCACTGGTCAAAATTAGAGGCTCAGAAGTTTTCTTAGAAAACGGGGCCTCTCTGGTGGTGCAGGGGGTTAAGTCTCAGCCTATGAAGCTATGGGCAGCCACTGCAGCATGAATTTGATCCCTGGGCAGGGAGCTTCCCACATGGCGCAGCAGACCTCTCCTGCCCCACCTGCTGCTCCCCTCAGCAGTGTATTTCAGTAGATCTGCCTGTTCTGCTTCCCACTGTCTCTGGTGAATCCTCTCACCCTCCCCCCACCTCTGGCCTACATCCCAGTTCTTGGATGCATAAATAAATAAATTTTTTTTAAAGAGTTTTCTTAGAAAAGATCTCTTTGCTGAGTTTTGAATAAAAGGGTGAGGAAGGCCTTCTACATGGAAGAGGTAACAATCATAGGGAGCGATCCAAGGGAGAGCAAATCAAGTGCAGGGAATACAGGAGGGTATTCAGAGTGAGTGGAGTATGGGGTGCAAGTGGGGGGCAATGAGTGATATCTCAGGAGTAGGTGGGTTCACACACAACTTTGTCACACAAGGAAGTAGAGTTTTCTCATACAAGTGATGCAGAGTCACTGAGGAATTTAAGCAGCAGACCCCATTCAGACAGTTCCCTCTGGTAGCCCTACGGATGAGAGTCCAGAGAAGGTGACAGCAATGGAGGATGACAGCACATCAGGTGAGAATGATCTAGACCGATGGATAAACGGTGGCAGTGGAGATGGAAAGAAATGGACTCCCTAGGGAGATGTTATCACTTGAATGATTGAGCATGGGATTCTTTTCTTTGCCACAGAGTGTTTGGTGATGAAATTCATTAAAACTGAGGATACAGGGCCTCCCTGGTGGCACAGCGGTTAAGCACTGTGCTGTGGAGCTGTTGGCAGGGGCACCACGAGTTTCACTCGACTCCAGCCGGCGAGATTCCCACATGGCGCAGCAGACCTCTCCTGCCTCGCCCACTGCTCCCATCAGCAGTGTATTTCTGTCGATCTGCCTGTTCTGCTCCCCACTCTGTCTCTGGTGAACCCTCTCACCGCCCCACGCCTCTGGCCTGTACCCCAGCTTGTATGCATAAATAAATAAATCTTTAAAAAAAAAAAGAAAAAAGACTGAGAATACAGAGCCTCCCTGGTGGCACAGGGGTTAAAGTTTCAGTGCTATCAAACTATCACCCGCCACCGAAGCAAAAGTTCAATCCCCAGCCAGGGTGCTAATCCGCATGGTGCAGCAGACCTCTCCTGTCTCTCCCGCTACTCTCCTCAGCAGTGTCTTTCAGTCAGTCTGCCTGTTCTGCTTCCCACTCTGTCTCTGGTAAATCCTCTCACCCCTGTGCACTTCTGGCCTACACCCCAGTTCTTGTATGCACAAATAAATCTTAATTAAAAAAAAAAGACTGAGAATACAGGTCGAGGAGCATGGTGGGTTGGTGGATAAGTTCAGTTTGGACATATGGGGTGTGGATGGTTCCTGTTTTAACTCCTGACCACTAAAGTCCCTTGGGGTCACTTATGTCTATCACATGAATATCCTCTAATACACTCAGTTGCTTACACACGTCTGCAGGTGACAATCTTCTGTGACACCTACCTATCATTATTCAAGAATAGTAGAAATGTCCTCATGAAACTGTTCTTGGCTCCAGTTTGGTCATTTTCCCCACATAAGTCTGCCTGGCTCATTCTCAACTCAAGCCTTTGTTATTGCTCTTTTCCGCCATGGTTTACAAACTCTCTTCTTTCTGTCAATTCAAATCCTAAACATACAATTTACCAGCTGAGTATTTTCTAGTACACCTGTTCATTCATTTATAAGTTCTTTCCAAAAAGTGTACTGAATGCTGTGTGCCAGGCACTGGCCTATGAGGTGTAGGGAAACAGATGAGAAAGACATGAATGCTATCCTTAAAGATTTTAAAAGGGCTAATGGTACCTGGTGCTGTCCAGTCCAGGGGTGCCAGACCTCAGTGTCTACTGAGCACACGAAACATGGCAAACGTGAGATATTCTGTAAGCATAAAATCACATTGAATTTTGAAGATTCAGTGTGAAAAAAACCTGTAAAACATCTCATGATTTTTATAATGACAATAGATTGAAATGTTTTGGATATGTTGGGTTAAATAAAATATACTATTATAATTTCATCTGTTTCTTTTTACATTTTTAATGTAGCTACTAGAAAATTTAAATATGTGCCTTGCATTATATTCTTATTGGATTGACATCTGTGGTTTGCAAGATAGTAAACATAAATCTGTGAGCAATAAAGTGTGACAGTGTTAGTTAAAGTGTTACCAGTAAATTTAGAGTTCATGGAAACACAACAGAATAAATGAATTCTCAGGAAAATCGTAATTGATGGAGAACAGAAGTTGTTTTGCATATGGCTATGCCATCAATATCTTGTTTTACATGTCTTGTCCACTGGATGTATTTATTTTTTATTGAAGGAACATTGGTTTACAACAGTATATATGTTTCAGACGTACAGCATTATAGAGTAATATCTGCATATACTGCTTTATGGCCACCACCAAAAGTCTAGTTTCCATCATTGTCCACTGACTTTATGTTTTTTTTTTTTAAAGATTTATTTTTTATTTATGCATACAAGCTGGGATACAGGCCAGAGGCGTGGGGCGGCGAGAGGGTTCACCAGAGAAGGAGCGGGTAGCAGAACAGGCAGATCAGAAATACACTGCTGAGGGGAGCAGCAGGCAAGGCAGGAGAGGTCTGCCTCGCCATGTGGGATTCTCCCCTGCCGGGCGTCGAACTCACGTCGCCACTGCTGACAGCTCCACAGCGCAGCGCTTAACCGCTGCGCCACCAGGGAGGCCCGACTTTATGTTTTTTTTAAGTTTTTGTTTTTTTGGGTTTTTTTTACTTTGTATAGAAGAACTGGGGTGTTGGCCAGAGGTGTGGGGGTTGAGAGGATTCACCAGAGACAGAGTGGGGAGCAGAGCAGGCAGAATTACTGAAATACACTACTAAGGGGAGCAGCTGGTGAGACAGGAGAGGTCTTGCTGCGCCATGTTGATGGTCAGCTCCCTGGCCTGGGATCTAGCTCAGGGCGTAAAGGTGATAGCACTGAGACTTAACCCCTACACCACCAGGGAGGATCCCTGCCCATTGACTTCCAAGTACACCTTTGACAGTCATCTACTTTGATTCTGTTGCTAAACTCTCCTTTTGAACAACTTCTCTTTTCTGCGCTGATAGCCTCTTTTGATGACAGTGGCTTTCCTGGTTATTTACTAAGTTTTAATACCAGTTAAAAGAATTTTCCATAGTGGCCTCCCTGGTGGCTCTGCGGTTGAGCGCCGTGCTGTGGAGCTGCGGGCAGCGTGCGGAATACGAGTTCAACGCCTAGCCCGAGAGAATCCCGCATGGTGCGGCAGACCTCTCCTGCCTCGCCCACTGCTCCCCTCAGCAGTGCATTTCTGATCTGCTTGTTCTGCTCCCCACTCTGTCTCTGGTGAATCCTCTCGCCACCCCACACCTCTGGCCTGTACCCCATCTTGTATGTATAAATAAATAAATCTTTTTTTAAAAAAAAGAACTTTCCATAGCTTGCTATATAGTTCTTGGCCATCTTACAGTGCCATTACATGGAGATCTATCTAGTTGCTTTTATGCCACTCATTGTATTCTCATGGTGCTATATTTTAGATATCCATTGAACAATTAATGGACATTGGATGGTTTTTCTTTTTGTCTTTGGTGATTCTCTGGGTGTATATTAAAACTGAAATACAGGCAGTAGAAGACACAGACAGGGAACACTCAAAGACTTGCCTCCCAACCTCCTGTTGACCTCAGAAAACAGGCAGTTTGGGCTTTAAGAAAGAAGTTTGCTCGCACACACAAATTCAAATTTGATTCCAGGACCTCCCTGGTGGCGCAACGGGTTAAGCGCAGCACTATGAAGCTTTCCAGAGCCACTGCTGCACGAGTTCAATCCCCAGCCAGGGAGCTGACCCACATGGCGCAGCAGACCTCTCCTGCCTTGCCCACTGCTCCCCTCAGCAATGTACTTCAGTAGATCTGCCTGTTCTGCTCCCCACTCTGTCTCTGGTGAATCCTCTCACCACCCCACACCTCTGGCCTACACCCCAGCTTGTATGCATAAATAAATAAATCTTAAAAAAATATATTAAAAAATAAACTGATTCCACTACTGGGAGACAATATCCATGCACTCCCACATTCAAGGTTAGGTTCCCAAAAGTGCCAGGAGTCCTCCCTGGAATTACATGCATTTATATTTGCATGTTTTTCAATTTTCTTTTTTTTTTAAGATTTATTTATTTATGCATACAAGCTGGGGTACAGGGCAGAGGCATGGGGCAGCGAGAGTGTTCACCAGAGACAGAGTGGGGAGCAGAACAGGCAGATCGATGGAAATACACTGCTGAGGGGAGAAGCGGGAGAGGCAGGAGAGGTCTGCTGCTCCATGTGGGAATCTCCCCAGCCGGGCATCGAACTCACGTTGCCGCTGCCGACAGCTCCACAGCTCCACAGCTCCACAGCGCAGAGCTTAACCGCTGCGCCACCAGGGAGGCCCTGTTTTTCCATTTTCAATTGTTAATTGTGTTGTTTTATTTAACCTTCACAACCAGCAGTGTTTGGCTGGGTTTATCACTTTTTTAATGTTTTTTTTAAGGTTTCCTTTTATTATTTATGCATACAAGAACTGGGGTGTCTGCCATAGGTTGGGGGGGGGGGTTGAAAGGATTTACCAGAGACAGATTAGGGAGCAGAACAGGCAGATCTACTGAAATACACTGCTGAGGGGAGCAGTGGGCAAGGCAGGAGAGGTCTGCTGTGCCATGCGGGTTAGCTCCTGGGCTGGTGTTACAGTTTTGTGTTGCTGCTTTTACATTTGAAGTATCAGACACTTCCTCAAATTATTACTAGTTGCCTCCAGACAGGGTGTACTATTTGTTGATCTTATGATAACTGGGGGTTTCTCCACCTGCTGCAAACTTCTTGCTTCCTCTTGTGGAAGAATTAAATGTTTATGTCTTCTCTGGGTCTTTTAATTCATCAAGTTGGCTGCTAGAAACCTCTCTTTTTTGTTTCCCAGAAAGTGGTGTTATAATTCAAATCTGAGGAGTCCCCCTTGCCCAAAGAGCCTGATCTGATCTGTTTTCTGGTAGCATGCCACTTATGGCTTCCTGGACTCACTGTGTCCGCCGCACTGAAGAGCACGCACAAGGAGCTGGCCATGGGGGAGGAGGCGGAGCAGGTTCACGGGCTCCATTGACCCTACGGCCCCCACCTCTTGCTGGTTGTACAGGGGAGACTCCCAGTGTCCTTGGCATGTGGTGCTGGATTCCACAACTCTCACAGAGGCATTTTTGCTCATGAATGGATACCTAACTAAATGTCAACGAAATGAACATCTTAAGCCATTTCTTCTCTTTTTTTTTTTTAACTTGACAGCAGTCACTGTTTATTAACTGACCGCATTACATACAACATCATGGCAGACACCTTAATTCATGCTTCTAATAAGCCTGTTAATCTGGTCTTCCCTGTCACCAGCATCTCCACCATCTACAAAATGGATGGTTTTTTCCTTTGTTCCACCTCATGGAGAACATAATTTGAAGGGCCAGAGGAAGCTGTTTGCCTCTTTGAAACATTTTCCAATGGTATAGATCTCACAAATCAGATCTTCCAAGCAGATGATGCCATATTTACCAAGAGATGAAGCAATCAGTATGGTATCTGTTAGTACAATTTACGTCTTGTTGGTTTACTAGAAAACCATGTAATGGATCAATTCATATACTGACTTTAGGTTTGGGTACCTCCTTGCAATATATGGTTCTACAGCCCTCAGCATGTTAACCTAAGCTTTGTTAAGCTTAACACAAATGCCATTGAAGATTTGGAAAAAACAAAGGAGCTGCAACACCTTATGAGCCTTTTACTCCACACCACTGATACCTTTGATCCTGATGACAAATGCCAGTTTGGTTTCCACAGAAGTTGCCAACTTTTCTTGCCATCCTAGCCACTCAAAGCTCAGCTGTGTTTATCTTCCTATATTGTGATGTGCTTAGATGTCTTATAATCTTCCTCCTTGCCTTTTAAAACATCTTTTGGGAAAACTTCTTTCTCAGGCACTTAATTTCCAGCTCCATAAAATTCCTTCCTTTATCTTATGGGTTTCTGGCACATCAGGAAACTTTTATTCCCCTGTACTCTGCATTGTTCCAGCCAGAAGAAAAAGCTTAAGCCATTTCTTTTTATGTATCATGATGAGATTCGCTGAACCTATTGTGGTGATCATTTCACAACATATGTAAAGCAAACCATCAGGCTGTGTGCCTTAAACTTATACAATGATGTACAGCAATCATTTCTTAATAAAGCTTTGAAAAAATATATAAACAATTATTGAATAGTAATTACCAATATGCACTTTGAGTTGAAGTGTACTGACCTCTAGAGTTTACTAATCTATGGTGTAGGACTCATAAGCATGATTCACTAGAGGGTAGTGCGGGCTGGGAAAGGGCACTAGAGAGCCTTCTGGGCACTGAGTTACTATTAGTTGATCTTGGTGATGGTTACATGGATGTATGCTCGTGTGAAAAGTGATAACTCAAAAACACTAAAACGAAATCAAAATGGAACAATAATCCACAAGAAGGCAAGAAAAAATAGAAAACAAAAAAGAGGAATAAACATAACTAAAAATGACAAAATTAAGTCCTAATTAGATTAAATGTAGATGGTCTGATACACCAAAGTCAGAGTTTGGTAAGTACATTTCTTTCCCCCTTTGGCATCATTTATATGTGGAGTCTATAGATATATATATTTTTTTTGAGGTAACAATGACTTACAACACTGTGTAAGATTTAGGGATATAAGTTCACACCTCCTCAGATGTGTGCCACCACACCATACTCACCACCAAAGCACCCTCAGTCCTTTACCATAGACCACTGGGTCCTACCCACTTTGTTCTCACCTTCGCCCTCTTTCTCATTCTAGTAACCTTAGCTTCACAGTCAAATTTCTAGGGCTTGTTTTGGTTCAGTTTTGTCAGTTCCTTTGTTTTGTTTTAGTAGAGAACATTTTTTTTTGAAGATTTATTTATTTATGCATACAAGAACTGGGATGCAGGCCAGAGGTGGGGTGGGGGGGAGTGAGAGGATTCACCAGAGACAGAGTGGGGAGCAGAACAGGCAGATCTACTGAAGTACACTGCTGAGGGGAACAGCGGGCAGGGCAGGAGAGGTCTGCTGTGCCATGTGGGTTAGCTCCCTGGCCGGGGATCGGACTCATGCTGCAGTGGCTGCCGATAGCTTGATAGCACTATGTCTTTAACCCCTGTGCCACCAGGGAGGCCCCCAATCTGCCTGTCATGCTCCCCACTCTGTCTCTGGTGAGTCCACTCACCCTCCACACCTCTGACCTACACCACAGCTTTTGTGTACATAAAAGAATAAATCTTTAATATGTCTAGGGGCCTCCCGGGTGGCAGAGTGGTTAAGAGTTGCGCTGTGGAGCTGTTGGCAGCGGCGACGCAAGTTCGACGCCTAGCCGGGGAGATTCCCACATTGCACAGCAGACCTCTCCTGCCTCGCCCACTGCTCTTCTCAGCGGTGTATTTCCATCGATCTACCTGTTCTGCTCCCCACACTGTCTCTGGTGAACCCTCTCACCGCCCCACACCTCTGGCCTATACCCCAGCTTGTATGCATAAATAAATAAATATTTTAAAAATAATAAATAAAATTAAATTAAAATTAAAAATTTAAAAAATGATGTCTAATGGAAGACATCCCCATCAGGAACAAAAATAGAAGCTGTAGAAATGGCCAAAAAATAGAACATGAGAACTGGGAAAACTATTTGGCCATTAAGGACATTGTCTGGACAAAATAGGAACATGGAAGAATTCACAGCATATCATAAAATTTTAAATGCAAGTTACACACAAATATATAAGGTATGATCTCATTTTTTTAAATGATGCACATATTCTAAAATCTAACCACTGAAATATAAGGAACAAAGAAAAAAAGTCAAGCAATACAAAGCAATCTAGATGCAAATAGCAATTTAGAACAGTCTGCATCAGAGATATTATCCTAAAGAGGTTTAAAAAAATTGTTAATGAGATGATTACATACCAGTTTTCCCCAAAGGACTAAACAAAACCATAAGGATACATTTATGTAAAGTATAAATATATTCACTCCAGCATATTTTCTAAATGTTGCTTTATATTTTCTAAGAATTACTCAATAAATCAATGGAACTTTGCATCATGATGTTACTTAAAATTTATTTTCAGCCCTCTGGTGGTGGATTAATAACACTGGTCAACAAATTTTTACAAAAGTCCTATCACTGAAATAAAATTAGTCATTTCCTATCGATTTGTATGTGCTCAACACGAATATGACAGTCAGATTCTAATTTTGGCTCTAGTTTTTTTTTGTAATCTGCAATAAATGGATGTTTACATCACGAAATGCATGCCAATAGTAATAGGCATATGGTTAATACCTGTAAAAAATCAAGTCATAAACTACTTCTTAGATTTCTTTGCTTGTCTCTTGTTCAGCTGTTCAGGAGCATCTCGGGGAGTGTCCAGCAGTAGTCAGCCAGCATTGTAGTGGACCATTTTCCCTGGTATCTTTGTTCCATCGATGCGATATCTTGATGAAAACGTTCGCCATGTTCATCACTAACCATACCACAGTTTTCAGGGAAGAAATCCAGATGGGAATGAAGGAAGTGGATCTTTAGAGACATATTGCAGCCAAGTTTCTGATACTGCATCAGCATGTCTTCTACTAGTTCCTTGTAGTTTTCTGCCCTAACATTCCCAAAAAAGTTTGTAGACACTAGGCGAAAAGCTTTCCATGCTTGTTTTGCATACCCTGCAGCAAGTCATTGAACCAGTCATCTCAATGCAGACGGAATGTTTGGGTAGACGTCGCGACTTCTTTTGCTTCATTATTCCGCAGGAAAGAGGAGGAACCAAGCAGAAGTAACAGTCTTTTATGTGGTTGCTTGACTCTCTCCACACCATGGTGACTGCAAACGGCATGGATGGTCTTTTGCCACTGAACCACTGTGAAAGCTGTGTTGTACATGGAGCACAGCATATATACGGGGCCCAACGCTTGTCTTGGTCACCAACCTTGCATCCAAAGTAAAGATGATAAACCTTCATCATTTGAGAAGTGATACTTTTCTTCTGGTTGGCGAATGTCACTTCCCCACAAATCGGGCAGAAATTGTCCACGCCATAAACAGACTTTTGAGGCATTACTGTTCTGTATTGTGCCTAAATGAATAAAATCATAACAGTTCTATGGAACAGTTAGCTTCAACTGTCTCTCACAAAGTCTGAAATACTTTCAATGCTCAACCTTTCTGACAGGGCTTTCTAGAGTGCACTGCTGACATCAGCTTACTTCAGCAGCTGGTATTGCATTGGAATACTAGTATACTAGTAGTATTGCATTGCATCAGAAAATGATGCCATCAACTCTGGATGATGTGTGCATGATGGTATTATGCAATGTGATGCAATATTACATCATTCTAGGCTAATTTAGGATGCTGTAGCAGTCCTACTGGATAAATTTACATGGTGAAACATATAAAATGAATTATATGAAATATCTTCAAAACGAGAGCTAATAAAAAATGTTCAGGGTTATATTCATGTTCAGCACACCAAGATACTACAGATTAGGGCCTTTTAAGTCAGTTATTATCTCACTGTTAACCAGTGTAATCTACATCATCTGTGATGCTTGCGTGACATTTTTATGGGATTTTAACAATGAATATTTAATAAAAGGCAAATCAAATCCAAATCCTCCAAAACATGGAAATGACAACCAACATAGTTCATTCTTAAGATACTGACATGTAGTGGTTTTTTTTTTAAGATTTATTGTATTTATTTATGCATACAAGAGCTTGGGTGTAGGCCAGAGGTACAGGGGTGGTGGTGAGAGGATTCACCAGAGACAGAGCGGGGAGCGGAACAGGCAGATCCACTAAAACACTGCTGAGGGGAGCAGCGGGCGAGACAGGAGAGGTCTGCTGCAACATGTGCGTTAGCTCCCTTGGCCGGGAATCGAACTCATGCCCCAGTGGCTGGCTATAACTTAATAGCACTGAGACTCTAACCCCTGGGCCAGCAGGGAGGCCCTGATAGTTCTTTACTAGCTAGAGTGCCACTACCACACAGCAATAAACACATTTATAATTGACTAAACAGGAGAGCATTAAACCTTGTCATACCAAACAGTTATAAAATAATTGGGGAACTCTATTCGTTAAAATTTTACATGCAACTTGAAACTATTAATTTTTAGAGCAGATTGCAAATTCCCAGAAAATTTCACTACTATGTTGTACATTCGGTATTTGTAGCATTTGTGAAATCTTTTAAAAAATAATGACATAATCAGATATGTCTGGAACCCAGTTAGATATCTATGTAATTCCATTTTAGATGCATGAAACTAATCTTTCTTACTATGGAATGCTTTAAGAGGCAGTTCCAATCTCCCATCTTTATTCTTTAATTTTTCTCACAGAGACACCAGTCTCTACTACATCCGGCTCAATAAAATTGGGATTGGCGTATTCTAGCACAGATCTGATGCATAGTAATTATTTAAAAAATGCACTTAAGTACCTACCACCTGCTAGAGATAGCTGGTAGTACTGAGGTAGTACTTGCCTAAGATCCCCTTAGGACCACAGAGCATGACTGCATCTGGGCAGAGTTAGAACTGTGAACTGTAAGATCTATAGCCCTCTCCTCTACATCCTGGCTAGGAGCCGGGGGATACTGTCTTAGTGTATAAATGAAAATGAACGCTGATTTACAGGTTAGCTCCACCCTTCCAGATATGTTTAATTGTACCCATTTTTAGAAGAAAATGTTATAGGACAGGGAGAGGGGCACCCCAGGACCCCCAAACTTACCTAGGTTCTGCTGTCCACCACATCAAGACAGAAAATATAAGACGTTTGGGGCCTCCCTGGTGACTCAGAGGTAAAGACACAGTGCTGTCAAGCGATTGCCAGCCACTGCAGCATGAGTTTGATCCCCAGCCAGGGAGCTAACCCATCTATGGCACAGCAGACCTCTCCTGTCACACCAGCTGCTCCCTCAGCAGTGTATTTCAGTACATCTGTTCTCCAGTCTGTCTCAGTGTATCCTCTCACCTTCCACACCTCCAGCCTACACCCCAGTTTAAATAATTTTTTTCAAAAACCATAAAGACCTTCAATGGAAAGAAACTTTAATTAGTGTGCAATACAGAAAAGACAAAGAATATAGTTTCCAAATCAAGCACCCAAAGTTACCCATCCCCTCGGTAAATGTCCAGCCAAACAAGGTTGGCCTAAAGCAAGGCTCGAAAGCCTGCCACAAGTCTAAAGCACCTTCCAGTGGGGATCCAGTTAAAAGGATCAGAAAGAGCCAGACAAGTCTGAGAGGAAAAGAGCAAATTCAAAATCAAGATAAAAGTTGCCATTGTTGGGCCTCCCTGGTGGTGCAACAGGTTAAGCACAGCACTATGAAGCTATCCAGAGCCACTGCAGCACGAGTTCAATCCCAGGCCAGGGAGCTTCCCACATGGTGCAGCAGTCCTCTCCTGCGTCGCCCCCTGCGCCCCTCAGCAGTGCACTTCAGTAGGTCTGCCTGTTCTGCTCCCCACTCTGTCTCTGGTGAATCCTCTCACCCCCCCACCCCCACACCTCTGGTCTACACCCCAGCTTGTATGTATAAATAAATAAATTTTTTTTTAAAAAGTTGCCATTGTTAACCTCCCCACAGGTCTCTCACCCATGTCTGTTTCAACCAGTCCAGGAGGAAGCAAAGAAGCCAGCACAGCTTCTTCATCTGCTTCTTTGCTCCATGTACCTCCTCCAGGTCTCCCCATCCTTTTTCCTTCCTTCCCCAGTCTCCTCTCCACCTTCTTCTCCTCCCTGCTCAGCTCCACCCTCCCTTGGGTGGGACAGGGAACCTGGACTCTCCCCTTTCCCTGGGGACCACCGTTACAAGATGGAGGCTCCAATGGCAGGCATCTGCTATGGAATGAAATCTTTCTGTTCCCCCATTTAGCTGACCCTAAATTAGGTGAAAAATCTGCCCTACCTGCAGTCTGACTGAATTTGGAGAATATCACTTGAAATGCCTCTCAGGAAGTAATTAAGCTTAAATGAGATTTTTTTTTAATATATATTTTTATTGTTATTTATGTCTTTTACATTTTGTATTCCCCTTGGGTAGCCCACCACCAATTCACCCGTGATCCATCTCCATGGTCCCTGTGTTCTTTTCTATTCCATTTTGTGTGATTTTTCCTTCCCCCCCTCGGCCTCCCCCCTCCCCCCCCGCCCCCGCTGATTGTCTCTCTCCTATTAGGTTTCCTTATAGTCCTGTTATAAGTGAAACCATTCTATATTT